>OY992880.1:61714334-61776834 GCA_963921405.1 Cepaea hortensis | reverse complement strand
TCCGAGCCCACAACAGCCACTCTTGGTACAAGTCAGTTCTTGGTACACAAGCGGCATCTTCTTGGCAGACTACTAGGCAGGGCAGGTTTTTCCTCCGACAAAACTCCCCTCCATGGTTTAAAATTAAACCTCCACCAAGCTTAGTAAGACAATTGCTTCCCTTGGAAACAAAAGTATAACAACTGAACTCTGAGTTAAAACAAACTACAGCCCTTTATTACTATCACTATGAAAAACTAATGATTTGTAGGATGATGATAAGGACTGTGCTACGACAGTTACAACATGCACACATAGTAGGTAAATAAATATAACAGGCACGTGACATCTTGTAGGCTGCTTGGTTCTGTGGTATAACGGTGGGAATGTAGGTGAGATGATGCCTCATTTCGAAAAGAATTTCACTAAGGTCTAGTGAAAACACCTGTGTTCCAGTAGGATCAGCCCTTCGGTTTTCTGGACTAATGTTCTGTCCTGACGCTACCTGGTCTTTCCTCGTTTTCGGGATTTATAACCTGGTGCTCGTATTGAGAGCTTAGAATATATAATCAAGAATGTGTATTGTCTAGTTCTATACCGATACAATCCTAGGTAATACATACAATCTACCACCCACATACGCACACCCACATTGACAAGTCTGGCAGTGTCTCTCTTCCCGCTTTACTGCGTTCACTTTCCTCTTTTTCTCTCAGAAGCTCTCTTCTACTCTCGAGTCGGGGAAGACATTTCCAGTCATCGAACACGCCCGTAATTACATCTCCGTCCTTCCTTTTTAAAGGTCCCGTCATGAGAAATGAAATATCCAAAGTCCATGTCACTTAATCAGACACCCGGTTCTTTGCAGCAGCTCCGTCAAAAGTTGTTTCAGCAGATCAATGCGTCAGTAGTATTATTAAAAGAGTGTCTGACCGCCGAGCTTAAGTGCCGGTGGTCCGTCTCTGTGTCAGACCTCAGTGAGTTATGATGAACGCTCGTTCACTTCACACGGAAAAGGCTAAGCGCACCATATTCCCGGTAAATAGTGTGGGTAATGTCTACATCACTACACCTCTTCTCCAAACACAACTATGCTAGTAACATGCACTATTTTAAAATGGGGTTATATATTGAGCCCGCTACGACACTAGACAATACGCATATGCACGCTGCTCAAAACATTAGCACACAACTATTCATCCTGGTGAGTTAACACCATATGACAGTCAGTCTCTCCTACATATACTAAACATTATGCATGGCAACCTTAAAAGTATGCATAGTATAAATTCAAAATAGGCATTTACTGATATTTCAAATAATAACATAACGAATAACATAACATATTATTATATACAGCGAAATGAGACAATTAGCAGTTCTCGTAGGAGTAACAAACACAGACAACCGAAATGTCGGGGAAGACTTTTGCCCGATCTGTCTTTACCTAGCCTCTGCCGTGGTGAAGAATTAAAAGAAATATAGCCATTTGACTATAATATGTACAAAAATATGCATTCAACAAAAAGCGACAATGCTAGTTCTCATAAAAGTAACATGCATTTGGAAGACGCATTGACAGTTTGCCAGAATCTGTAGTTACATAGCAGAATAGTTATTAGGACCTACCATTCATAGAACTTTCCACACAGTATAAAATCTATACTTAACGATAAATGAAATATATATTTGAATCGCTCATACCTGATGTTTAATTAGACACTTCTGATTTGAGCAGTTCTAGTCAGAGCATTTATACAAATCCTCTTAACTGTTATGTAAGTTTGATATTATTGATCTGTCGGCGGGTGTTAGACATGTGCTTTCTGGCCCAGCCCTGGTGTCCGTCCGTTCACACGTTTGCCCGGCTGTGGGGTTTCATTATCAGTCCAATTCTTCAAACATTTGATAGCTAGACACACATGTTATCAGCGTGAAGACAATACGCAGAATTGAGGCAATCAGTGGGTTCCCCGGCAATGTATTGAAGCGGGGATTTTTATCAATCTGGGATTTTACACATATTCTCTACTGGTGAAATGCATTGGCGTCAGATGTGAA
Organism: Cepaea hortensis; assembly: GCA_963921405.1. Lineage (NCBI taxonomy): Eukaryota > Metazoa > Mollusca > Gastropoda > Stylommatophora > Helicidae > Cepaea > Cepaea hortensis. The sequence goes on along the minus strand of OY992880.1, from coordinate 61,774,794 downwards.
TTTTTCAAACCTATAAATCAGACAGTGGTCGTTTTGATTACTTGCCGTCTGTGTGTACAATGTTACGTCAAAGCTCGGTAGAGAGTGGCCTTGTACAATGGCGCGTAATTTTCTTAAATCTTAAATGATAAAAATACCGTTTATTCTTGTATTCATTCCTTCTTTGTGGTTGTGGAATGAGAGGCATCCTGGTCGAATGGTGGCATTCTATGACAATAACACCAAGGTACTTTCTGTCAAAACATCTTATTATGTAGAAAGTACATTTAGCCAGTTGAGCAAGTCTCCCTTATCTCTTAATAAAAATAATTCAACTAGGCGTGAATCGTGTGTGAAATTATTTCACAATCGTGTTCAAAGATCAAATAAAAAACATGTTAACTATATTGTTTGAATGTGGAACATTTGTCATCTTATTGTTTCTTTTCGGTGGAAACTGTACAGTGTAATTCTCTAGACATTGGCAAACATGCATCTTTCTACTGACAGCTCTTTCCAATAAACGTTGCTTGATTGACATATAATCTCGAAACATTTAATTAAGCTCCTTTACTTTGATTTTCTCTGCTACGCACCCCTCTTGTTATTACTTTTTAAAAATTGAGTATTTGTGTTTCCCGTTGTCTCCCAATTTTATTGGCATTATCGTCTATGAATGTTTTTGAATGCGAAATCAATAACTCTCCAACATTTTCAGCATCTTCTGTTTCAGTTTCCTGGTCTGACATGGACATCGGTGATGAATCTCCAAATCTCGCTGTTATCTGAGATTTTGGTGAAGTTGGTGGGAGAGTGTCCCTTTATGGGCTTCATGTATCGAGATTCCCATGGACGCTGCAATTCCCGATATCCATCGTTTATACGAGGGGTCACTTCATTTTTAAAAATTGGTTCTACATACAAAGTGTACTGAGACTTTACAAACACTCATGTTTGAGTATTCGCAAATAATATCTGAAAATCAGGGGGGGGGGGGAGAAACATCTTCTTAATTGATTTATTTCAGCTTGATATACGATCTAAACTCTTGAATGATTGTGTGTTTATGTATTGGTATTTTGGTATATTTCTTCAGAAATAATTGACGATTAAATCAGATAAATCAGAAACGTGTGCCCCTTGGAGAACATTAGGCGTGGAAAGAAGTGGGTCAGAGTGCCAGCGGAACAGTCAGAATTTTGCAGAGTTATAATCACATTGAGCCGGGAGTGCAGTGAGTGGCCAGCAGGGGCCACGGAAGTGGAAATCCAGCAACTAATTCAGGACAATGCTCACTCGGGTGATGTGATTATCTACACAGATGGTTCGGTGTCAAGAGGTGAGAAAAGGGGCTGGGGGTTCATAGCCAAAGCCAATGGTCGACGTTTGGGGCAGGTGTCACAAAATGAAACCGTGTGTTTATCCGGTTGATTATTACAGAGGATTTTCGGATTAAGCGGACGATCGACCAGCGACATCTATTTGTACTAACAGAGTAAACACAGTTGTACAGGTTACATCGTGTCAGCCCATAAACACATTTGGTGGTGAGGGAGAAGGATATGGAATGGTTCCGTTTGTCATCTATACTGCCGGACATCAGACGGAAATGGCTGCTGGGATTGTCACCACGGAACAGAAGAGTGACAAGTTTGTCAACATTTGAATGCAGATGGAAGCCGTGAGATCACAGGGGCAGATGTAAAACGGAAGTACCTAGTACGGAAAACAGTGCATCTGTCAATTCTTGGTTTCCGGAACATCAAGATGATTGGCAGCTTGGTATCGAAACTCTTTGTTGGGAGTTTACAGAAACTAGCTGGCTTGTTTTGAGAATCAAAACTATTACTGACAACTTTGACAGGACTTAAGCCAGGAAAATAGTTTCCTGACAAGGGATGATCTGCCACTGTGCCACCTGTGTGGGGGCATAAAGGATAACGTCACGTGGCCAACTTTGGTAGTTTGCCATATAAACCCGAGTTGGGATCAACTAGGGGGGAGTTGACCAAGAACCGTGGATTATGATGGACGTGTTTGTGGGAGAGCTCTACAGTGTTAGATTAATTTAAGATTAACTAGCATGTGCCGTTATGGCAAAGTGTAGTAGCCATCCCGGGAATGAGGCGGTTTTTACATAAGGTAGTCAATATAGTCTATTAGTTCTAATTAATATAGACTGTAGCCTTGTTAAACTATAGTGTGATGATTAGCACTGTTAGTGGAAACTAGTTAGAGTAAGAATAGTGATATTAACTCTGCTAGTTAAGAATAGATTAGTGAAGTGTTGATAAGCTTTACTAGTTGAGAATTGAGTAATGAGGGATAATTGGGATCTTCCCGTAGGTGTCCCTGGTGGGCGGGGTTCCGCATTCTGTTTGCTGATATTTTTTCTTTGTCATAGCCTGATTCGACTCTAGGTGGGTAGCTAATCTGCTCTGTGACTAAGTCTAGTTAGCTAAAGATCATTAAGCAAGGTGATAGGCTTACACTCAGCCGAAGGGATCAGTGACTAGTACTATCACCAGATGTGTTGTTTCTATCCTAGGTTCCCTACCAGATCCAAGGAAACTCTACAAGTTTTGGGGAAAGAATTAAAAAACCCATTCTGAAGAACACCAGTTCAACAATCACTAGAGTTGCATACAGAACGTAACTTACGCTAGAAGGAAATTGATTCATCAAAGAGAGTGATGCATACTGATGCACCACACAGCATTAGACAGTAGTAACGAACCGAGAACCGGCTAAAAGTACCTAGTGTTAGTACAGCAGCAATTAACATTAGAAATTAGCACTTATGGACTGAATGGTTCGATGTGCAACGAGGATGATCTGTCGACTAACTAACTAACTAACTAACTAACTGCGTACACACTGCAAAAGACTTGTGCAGTTTGTTTAGGAACATTAGGAACGGACATTGTGTAGAGTGCAACCGGTCCCTGATTAACTCTTAATACCACCGGTGTCTATTTCGGATGTTCATGAAATTGGATTACCAGAGGTCTACAGAGGCAAAGCATTATCCGGCAAGATGGTTCCGGCAACGGGTGAGACGTACTTGTTCTGACGTAACGTGCTGTGGTCTATCTTTGCTGTGATCAGCTGACTGAGTTGATGTCTGAGAGACAGAGTCTACACACTTTATAGAACACGTCACACATTTTCTTCACATACACGTCTCATATACGTTACACTTTTATTTTAATAAATTACTCTTTATTAATTTTTAGAAGCAAGAGTTGTTGAGTATGTTGCGTTGGGGAAGTATGAGAAGGGGGCATAGTACGACAGTGTGAGAGTGATAGGAAAAGGTGTCCATAGGCTGATGGAGTGTGTTGGACGGAAGCTGGTGGATTCTCCAGAATATTGAGAGGGAAAAAATATTATAATGTGGGTGTCGGCTCTCTTCACTCCAGGGACGACACTGTAAAGGAGGACACGACAGCAGGAGAGCCTGGCATATGATACCACAACATCCAGCTTAAGAATGGAGGTGGAGGCGGTCACTGCGGCTCTCCGCTGGATGGAGAATACGACATACACACACATCGTGATTGTAACTGACTCAGAAAGCATGCTGACGAGGGTGAGGACGGGCAGGCTTCGTGCGGAGTGGCTTGCTTCGCTTCGGAGGTCACGGGTGACAAGCATCGCCTGGATCTTTTCTCCGGGGCATGCCGGTGTGCTGGGAATTGAACAGGCGGACAGATTGGCTGGCTCTGCAGAACTTGGTGGAATATTGATACATGGCAAGGCAGACGTGGTTGCGGCGAGCACGTGGGAGCACGTGCACACCTCGGAGGAGCAAATGGATTACCATGGTCTGGCAAGAATGAGACAGCGAGGAGTGACGAGGGGATCTGGCCGACGCTCAACGCTCAGAGGAAAGGCGAGACGGACATATAATCAGATTGCTACTGGTACTATTAGTGTTGGAACTCTTCGCTGGCTGCTGAGGATGGGGACTGAGCGCTTATGGGAATGCCCCGAATGCTGTGATGTCGATTCCTAAATCAATCAATCAATCAATCAATCAATCAATCAATTGACGAATAATAACATCTTTTCGCACGCAGAACAGGATGTTTTGCATATCCTTTACAGGACATCACTGTCAACATCAGCATCTTTCAGCTGATTGTTGATTTCTTGGCAAGATTACGCTCAGTAGTTTGCCATTGCTTCCTGAGCGGCCGACTCACATACCCCCTAATTTACCGACGCGAATCGAACCACTGCTGATTCTTACGGTCGTCACGTTACTTACGAGAGTATACGAGATTACGGAGAAAAGTCGCTAATCTCTAGGCAAGGAAGCCGGCCAGAACAGGATACTGTTCAGTAATGAGAAAAGCCAACAAAAAGACTGTTTACATGTGTAATTCTGATATATAAACATCTGTTTCCTTGTGGTTGCCACGGAGTTAATACAATTCACCGATATTTCTCTTGTGTGATCTACGCCAGGAGATTGAAGCACTTACGGAGATATCCGTGTGCAATGAAAGTGATCTTTACTAAACGCAATTAGAACCCTCAAAAATAGTGTTAGTAAATTTACACCACACACTAAAATATGAACATCTTCGGTTAGAATTGGCGTTGGTTTAATGACATACCGCTGAATTTGAATTTTAAAGGGTACTTCAATTTTATTTCACCGCAAACAAAGGGAATTCCAGGGCACACGTCATATCCTGGAGTCCCCTTATTCGCGCTGTATCTCGGTGTGCACGACCTTGACCGGAATAACGTTGTCGGTGTGCAGCAAATGGTTTAGTTAGGGTTAGGGTTAGTTACCGTTCGTCGCTCCTTTTTCGCGCCATGATACGCACTGAAAAAAACTTTAATTGAACGGAGATCCCCCGCCAGTGCTATATATAGCTGCTAACTACGCTATATATAGCTGCTAAAGCTAAATATAGCCTCGTGACGTCTGTTGCGGTGAATTAAAATTGAAGTACCTTTTAAAGGCCTCATAACTGTCTCATAAGTAAAAAGAAAAACAGTTATCAGTTATCAGTTATCAGTTGGGGTATCTTCATTGCACTCCGGACATGTCCATAGGTGCTCAGATCCTCCCCCCAGCATATGCATCAGCGTCCGGTGGCTAATAGTGCCAGTTCTGTGTTGGTTGACGAGGCGCTTTGTTTTCCCGATGTACCTCTCGCGTCTGGCTGTGCCGATTCTTACTCCCAAGTCTTTCATCCTGGACAGCGATGTGGAATCACTGACGTCAAAACGCAGAGGTGTTTCCAAGGCACCAGGGCCGGGTTATATATTGGCCAAGACCTATTGATGCGTCCTCGTCAAGCGTCCTGGGCAACAGGTCCCTTCGGGGTCCTGGCTAAAGTCAGTAGGATCGCCGATTCCTCTGAAGTCGGAGAGTGTCTGCCTGTACGGCGAGGAACCACCAGTCTGCACACAGATAAGCCAGACATGGGACAACGGATACTCACGCAAACCTCAGGTCCTGTATGACATCACACTGATGTTGGACAACAGGATGCCTTCATCCGACATACAGGACTTCGCGTTGGAGCTCAAGCCAACGAACACAAGCAAGCAAGCACTGACGTCAAAGTCCTCTGTTCTCGCCATATCTTTGAGGACGTTAATAACATCGGCACGATCCATGGGCTGGCCGTTTACAGGGGGTGCAGAGCCAGCCAGTTTATCAGCTCGTTCATTTCCCTCGACTCCCGCATGTCCCGGGACGAAGATGAAGGTGACTTTACGGACAACAGACTTCCGCAGCGACTCAGTCCACTGTCTACGTGCAGATCCAGCTTCGACCTTCTGAATCATGCTCATTGAATCACTTAGTACACACACGTTGGTATAAAGCTGTGATTCCAGCCATATGAAAGCCTGTGTAACTGCCATCACCTCCATTGTCATGCTGCTTTAAAAAAAACAACAACAATTGATTAATACGACCACAGTTCTTAAGTTTAGAAAAATTAACAGTGAAACAAACGCACACACATACACTCACTCTCACACCACACGTACACAAACACACACAAACAAAGCCCCGTAGCATCTTGGACTATCAAAGAGAAAATAGTTAAATACAAAATGTCTAAAGAGCAGTTATAGCACAACGCCACAGTTTGTTGGAAATACCTAGAAGTGTCAGCGATGTGGTATTACAGATTTGAGCTGACAATTCCATACACACCCATAATGAGTCATCTAAACTTTTCTAGAGAGGCTAAGACACAAACACAACTTATCACATACACCAGGAAGAGGCAGTGACAATTTCGTTTGGCCACAATATGAGAACACAGAAGCAGGAATATATTGTGACAGCTGGAAAGATTTGTAGTACGACAGATAGAAGAAGACAGCAGGAGACTTCCGGTCCCCAATATGGCGGGTAGACACTTGAACCGTTAAGCCTCTGGAGTGTTTATGCATCTGGCTACGGTTTGCTGGCGCATTTTCCTCATGTTGGACCGGTAGTGCATTGTTCCGTCACCCTGCTACCGAGTTTAATGCGTGGTGCGACGCTGTGAATTACTTTGGGAATGTTTTTACATCTGTCCGCAGTTGATGTAGCGTGAAATGCATGTTCGGAACGACGGCGGTCGGCCTGTCGCTTGGAATTGACTGGATTGCCTTTTCGGTTCACGAGTGCATTTTTCTCGGAGACTCCTGGGGTCGTCGCTGGAGCTACGGTTTTCGTGCTTTGTGCGATGCTTTCAGCGGGCCGCCCTGCCGAAAGGGACAGAGCCATAAGGGATAAATCCAGGGGCAATGAAGTCGATGCTCTTGACTTGCAATGCAATAATGTGTGGCTGCTGGTTTTCTAGTAACGTCGCTTCCATCGACGATGAACTGTATTTTCCGTGAAGGACTTTCGTGTTGGTATTCTGACAGCGGCATTATGCACATTATACCTGTGCTGGCTGTTGGCTTGTCGAGACTCCTGTCTATTCCATTTTTCACATGGGGCAGTGGGGAGCATTTCGTGTGATATTCAATGACACAGGAACGGAGCATAATAGAACCGCGACTAACTAACTAACTAACTAACTAACTAACTAACTAACTAACTAACTAACTAACTAACTAACTTATTAACTAACTAACTAACTACCTACCTAACTAACTAACTAACTAACTAACTAACTAACTAACTAAATAACCAGAAGGAGAACAATATTAACTGCCTTCTGTCATGGCATGGACAGGTGTCAGCGCCCGTACTGATACATGCAGTTGTATACTACACGATTTGGAGAAGCATGATCACCCAAACTGTACAATAATGATAAATGTGCTGCAGTGAGTGCATGAGGTAGGATGGAACCAGAAAGAAATAGTTGAATATGGACAACAATATAGACAGTATGTCGAGTCAGTAAAGTAATGAACCCCCTTCCACGTTGAGGCGCAGTGATTATATGGTGCTAGTCCTATACTATTTATAATCCAATATGAACTCAGTATGTGATATGGTCAATATCATCCCGGCGACCTTTACTCTCCGGAACAGTTTCTGGTACCCATTTTAGGTTGTATCGGAACTGAAAGCACAGTCAATTGAAAAAAAAAAAAACACACACACATCCCGCCTGGATGGGAATTCCAACGAATAGCCATTGAGGCCGGTTGGCAAGCGTCCTAGACGCTTCTATACCTCGGCTGTGAGTGTAACAAGTGGACTAGCCGCTACCATATCTCGGCTTCAACTTCCGGTCAAGATGGCGGCGGACGGCTGTGTTGTTTTGTGACCGTTCCCTTTTTTTTGCGTAGGAGATGGATATTTTCATCTCTTGCATGCAATTTGTGTGCCAGGATGTAAAACCAGGAGTTTCTTCTCAAGATCTTCGCCGATGCTACGGAGTTCGTGCATTGAGCAAAGCAATCCTTTAGTGAATTTCGCAGCGTGTGTGTTTCTGTGGTGTTCAGTTTTTCAACAAGGCGGAACAATGTTTGTGCTCCGTGCGGAGAGCAGTCAACCTAAGAAGGTGACGGGGACGGCGGGGAAGGCGTGATCGGCAAGGCAGGCGAGGTGGAGCAAGACGTTTTAAACTCAAATGTCACCGTCTTGGCCTCATGAAAACTCGTATTCTATATTTGAACTGTGCCAGCGTAAAACAACGAGGTCCTATTCTGGAAAACCTGATATACAGAAACGACATTGTAGCGCTCCAGGAGACGAGACCGGGTGATCACATACTCCAAATAGCCGGCTTCAAGTGTTTCTATAACAGGTGGCATATGGGAATGGCGGTTCTCATTCGCGACAATATGGCGGCTTCAGAGCTAGACATGTCCAGTTGGGATAATGACAACATACAAATACAGGCGGTTAGAGTTCAATCCGGTCTACCATTCGTGTTGGTTAATGTTTATGCGCGTAACGCGAGTGTGGATTCCCAGAAGTGGCAGTGCTTAAGTGACATATTAGGTCATGAGAGAAATGTTATTTTCTGTGGCGATTTCAACGCTAAAGGCAGATCAAGGGGAAACATTTCCCCCAACACACAGGGGGAAGAGCTCGAGACTGCACTTGAAACCACTGACCTGGTATGTATCAACAGTGGCTGTGTCACCAGGACAGCAAGTCGTCCAGGTTATGAAGGTAGTGCTATTGATCTGGCGCTGGTTTCCTCTACGCTCACTACAGTGTGTAGATAGGGTGTCCTAGGATACCACAAAAGCGACCAACACTCTTGCGGCATATTAGTTGAGAAAGGCAGAACCAGGCAGCACAAGTCAACGGTCAAGACTTTCCAGTATGACAGTACAGGGCAAGATGTTGTGAATAAAATAAGGCGCGACAAGCGCAGAAAGCTTCAGGGCAGGAAAACACACCGGGAGCAGCCACCTTGGCGGAATTTTGAGGTGGAAAAGGTCTAGGTGGATAAGCGTAGTGATATACGGAAATGGCAAAACGCCAAAAAGAACCGAGTTGCCCAACCTAGTACCTGCATGCACTTAGAAAGAGAGATGCAAAAAAAAAAAAAAAAAAAAACTGGTTAAGGTGGTTAAAAGTGAAACATGGGCAGAGATATGTCAAAGAGTAAGCACAGACAAGTCACTGAAATTGTTCTGGCGACTACATAAAAGCATGAGTAGGGTAGTCAAGAATAAGAGTATTCCTGACTTCCAAGGGGCTGACCTCATCTGGCAGAGGACTGACGAGAACAAAGACAAAGCCCTCTTCGATCGCTATCTAGAGCAGAGCAACCAGACAGACATGAGAGACCGAAATCTTGCCAAGGAGTTCACCTTAGATAGGTGCAAGACCCAGAACATTGCAGATGAAGACACAGTGACAGTGAAAGAAATCAAGGCTGTGTTTCGACGATAAAAAAAACAGCGCTCCAGGGCCAGATGGCATAAGATATAACGACTTCAACATTCTGAAGAACAGGCTCTGATCTTCGAGAATTCTTCAGATGATGATGCTATTATTTACACGGATCTGTCGGTCGTTCGATGAGTGAGAAGTTCATGGGCCTTTACGGCCCAGACCGGAGGGAAAATTGTGAAGGAAGAGTCTGACCCTTTTACTTTGACCACAAGCAGCCTGACTATGGAAGTCATGGCAGTAAGTAAAGCAATAACATGGCTCGAGACACAGACATTCAATAGGGCATGTGTCCTTAGTGAGTACTCAATGAGTATGCTCAGGAGGATAGAGATTGAGTGGGTCCGAAGAGAATGGCTGCTGTCTCTGGAGCGGTCTCGGCTGGCAAGATTAGTTTAATTTGCATGCTAGGGCATGCAGGTGTACAAGGGAATTAGCAGGCTGACAAGCTTGCAGGTAGGGCTACTGTGGAAGGCGGACGAGCCATGGACCAGGCAGACATTCTGAATGCTCTACGAGAACCAAGCGATGACTGGGAATCTACAACCATGGTCAGGCTGCGAGAACAGCAAGTTAACATAGGCGTGGCCAAACAAGAACACTACGCAGGAAGCCAAAGAAGAGTAATAAACCAACACAGAACTGGTGGAGCCGCTACACGCTGCGGGATTTGCTGATGAGGGGATCCGAGCACTTAGGGACTGAATGGTTCGATGTGCAATGATAATGATCTGTCGACTAACTAACTAACTAATTTATAGGAAATATTGACAGGAATATAGATTAGAGGCAATATAACATTTTATTAAGGAACATTGTTCCTTAAGTTTCACGCTGTCACCGTTTGTACGTGTTAGATTTGAGTCCCAATGTGTCTATAACTTTACTTTCTTATTGCACTTTAGCTGTCCTCTGATCAATATTTCTTCCTTTCTACTATGAGTGTCCATTAAGATATTTGTATTCTGTTCTCGTGCATCCATGTACACTTTTTGTAGCAGTTGAAAGGTCACGTGGTGCTATGATTTTCTTTATTTTGAGGTTACATTCATCTCATGAGACGAAAATCCATTGGTCTATCTCAGTGGTTCTCAACCGGTTGGGAATTCCCCCCCCCCCCCAGGGGGGAATTTGGGGGTTTCCAGGGGGGTGGGGGGGGGTGGAGATTATTTCAAGATCGCCTTAATACAAGAACCGATTACTTGATCTTGTTTTTCCCTTAATACTTTACGGTTCCGTACGTCTCACTCTTCTAAAATTCATTTCATAAAGTAGACCCACAAATCACGTTTTATGTGGACGTCTAGACTTGTTTTAGTAAGTGCTTCCATTATTACATATACTGTGTAGGGGCCGGAGGGGGGATTTTTAGGTAAGAAATACGAAGGGGGGGGGGGGGGAGAATGACGTTCTGGAAATATGGTGATGGGGGGGGGGGGGCACGGGCTAAATCTTTAGGTAGGAAATACGAAATGGGGGAAATTACGTTCTGAAAATATGGTGAAGGGGGGCACGGGCAAAAAAAGGTTGAGAACCACTGGTCTATCTCTCCTGATCTCATCTTGATCCACTTGTACTTTGAAGGGTCGAGGTTAACCATAAGTACATGAGCTCCCGTTTTTAGGCTTTTTATATCGTGATTCTCGTGGGCTCTGTTATTGCCCCTGTCCACCGTTTACATGGTGGGCCTCTTCTTATGGTCTCATTTGATATTACATAATTGCTTGTTGTGGCGTACTGTCAGATGGTAGCCTAGTCATGTGGCCAAGGGACGAAAATTGTGTATACCATAATCAGCTATGGGGGACTCGCTAGTAGGTCACTAGGCTGGTCACTAACCTGCCGACCTGGTGATCATGGGTTTGACCCACATCGGTGAGGCTCGGATTTGTAAAATTGACCTGGTCTCCCAGGTCGATCCGGCCTAAAATGGGTACAAGGAAATGTCTAGGGATGTAATGGCGGGCGGCCTGCTACTGACCACATCACATACTGAGTGCCGATTGGCCTATACACATGTTGGTTTATCACTGTATGCTCAATGCGCCTTAAGTCGTGTAAAGGAGCCATTTATTAACCCTCTGTAAAGTTCATGCAACATAATGATTAAATACGAAACTTGGACCGGCAATATTTTAAAACACTGCACAGTCATTAAAAATACACAATGTGCCTACTTACTTACTTATGGCGTGATTCTGTTGTGGGTGGGCTTTCTCAATCTGAAAGTTAGACAGGGCAGCAGTCTATTTAGCCTGTCAAGTTCCCTGCACTTATTAAACTGTACAAATAATGATCCATCGTCTCTTTCAACTCCAGACGGGTTTACCGGAGAATAGAAATCATTATTTGTATAGCTCTATAAACACAAGGAATGGGATATTGGCAAGACCATGAACTCGTGTTGATTTGTCATTTTATAATCAGCTATCATTATTTGTTTGGCTCCCGTCTCTTGCTTCCATAAGCGCATGTTTATTTTTCTTCATTATTCTTCTCTACTTCCTCATTCCCACCTTTGAATTATGGTTTTCAAATGCAAACATTTACCATAATTAACGAGACATGTTGAAAGCTATTATTACAGCGTATCTCTCATAATAATACAAATCTGGAATAACTGTCTTATCGTTTATGTGCAAGATAGCCATGTTGAAACCAAGTCTGTTAGTAACCAAGAACAACAGTGACATAGTGGCGCCCCAGAAGCAAAACACTAGCTTTTGTCTCAAAATGAAGACAGTGTGCGTGTGTAAATCTTATAGCAGAAGAGAACAAGCACACACAACAACTCAATTCTCATAGGATAGAGAACTGGCCGGGCTAACATTCTGTATCTCTCGCTTCTTATCATCATCACGTGCCACGCTAAATGATCTAAGAGTTCATGTATCTTCCCAAATCTTGTTTCTTGGTGTTTTAATTCTGTTTTGATCATGATATTTTCCCGTTCATATGTCATCGCTCATCATCATCAAGTGACATGCTAATAAGCACATGTGATCATGGCCGGCTATCTCACAAAATCACCAGAGACATGGATCGGGCATGTGTTCATGTCTTGATTATGTCATATGACCAAGCAACCCAAATATTGATCTCTCTGCATTCCTTTTGCTGTTTTCCATTAATTGTGTCAGTTGTCACTAACTTTTCAAGTTTATTTCTTATCATAACGTGCCGACAAAAATTGTGACTGTCTACGCCTAAATCCTCTAATGAATGTATGGTTTTCAATTGTGTCTTGTTTGACGCTCAATCGTTTTTATATCTGTCCATGGTATTCTTTACTTTCCCTCTCACCATATATACATCATAATAAATTAGATGCGAACTGATGCAATGAAGTCGAATCTTCTTGCCTTTAACCCTGTGTTCTTTTCAATATTTAATTCTTAGATCTCTAATACTGTAAAACAATAGTCGGAATGATTTCTTATTGGTCACAGATTAGCTCATGAGTACTATATGGATGAAATACTGTTTGGGATAAGAAAGATAAGATGGGCAGAATGTCAGATGGGCCTGTATGCCAAATTCTTAACCCAATGGAAATAAAATTAATTCGTTCGTTTGATCATCGTTTTCACTCAGATCTCTACGTATATTTTTTGTAATCAAAGTAATGTTTAGTTTCAAGTTCAAGCCATTGCCGTACAGCTTTTGGTGGAATGAAAGTTTATGATACTATTTATGTTTACGTTGAATAATATAAGTAATATAAGCAGTGACATTAAAACATACGATTTGTTTAGTTGAAATTTAGTTGTACGTGAAACACAGTAAGTGAAAGATATTGCAGATATGCAAATAATATATGAAATTTCGACCACAGCGATGTCATGACGGATTAAATAATAGCATCTGTTTTCCTTAGAAGCCGTGGTGTTATAGTGGTTAATCAGTAGCCTGCTGTGACATTGGTTAGGTACAATTTTCAGCAGAGATAGGATACTTTTTTTCTGACAAGCACGGCTCTGAGCTTGACCCAGCCTCACGAAAATGTGTACCAGACAATTTTCATATTTTATGTGAATTGTCTGCGGAAGAAGAGTAATGAGGTATGGAACTGGGCACCTCACCCCACATGGTGTAAATAACACAAGTAAAGGATCATTTTATACCTTCTTTGGCGTATAGGCAGATGGAACTAGATAGTTATAGAGAACAGCCGACATCGCTGAGGTAAAGTGATCAATATCATACAGGCCGCATTTACTCGCAAGACATTTCCTGGTACCCATTTTAAGCTGTGTCGATTTGGGAGCCCTTGTCTCTTTTCAAAATCCGTTTCGACGCGAAACTGAACCCACGACTCCTGCGCTGGTAAGTAAGCGTCAAGTCACACGTCTACCTCGGCTCCCACTCAATTCATAGATTATATATACCAAGGCATTTGAAAAAGTAAAACATGATTAATTGATTAAAATGTTGGAAGATATCAACAGTGATAGAAACGATCTCAGATAATAAAAAAGTATTTACTGGAACCAAGCAGCAGCAATTAAAATGGGAAGTACAGAGGACAATTATAAACAAATAAAGCTAGGAGTACGACACGGATGTTTTTTTATCACCGGTTATCCTCTCCCTCTATAGCGAAGTAACAATGAGAAAGATGAAAGAGAAGCCAAGACTATTAATATGAGATTATAATATAAACAACATGCGATATGCAGATGACACAATATCGGTGGTGGATAATGCAAAATATCTACAACTTTGGACAATATAGATAGTGCAAAGATAGGACGCTTCATGATTTAAAAAAAAAAGCCAGTAGCAATGATGATATCAAAGAACACTATGACACCAAAATGTAAAATTAAAATAGAAGCGAAAATTTAAAACCAATTGGATAATTTTAAATCTACTTATATATAAAAGGGACTGTCTGTCTGTATGTCCTTTATGCGTTCGCGAACGGTCCATCCGATTAAGATGAAATTTTCTACACGTCTTCCTCTCATTCCCGCGCTGCCAACTGTCATATTTTTTTAGTGTGAAATCGGCTACTTACTTAATATTATTTAATATATCATTTTTCATTATAATTTCTATATAGCAAGGGGACTTAACTCTAGAAAAGTTATTTCAAGGGGCATAACTTTTAATAACATTGCTATATACCTTATAGTCATATTGTTGCATGGTTTTCAAAGATTTATAAACTCTTTGTCTATAGTTATTTACCGGCATATGAGTTATAATAAATAATGATATAATCTTTAAGGCATTTTTAAAGTTTTCATAAAATAATGCATAATGCATAACATTGTAACTCATCTTTTTATGCTTAAAGAAGTTATCTACAGTCATGTAGGTGATTAAAAACAGTTTTCATTAAAAATAATGGATGGTGTGTGGAAGGACATTCTTTTAAGTAACTTTTTTTTTGTTGTTGTATGAATTTAATGAGACGCTCCCCGCCAGGGGCTGGGCGAAGCCACGCCGGGTCAGATAGATAGACAGACCCACCTTTTCGCTGCAGTTATCTACAGGCATGTGCGTTATAATCCTCCTCCTCCTCTCCCCTCTTCCTCCTCCTCCTACCCTCTTCCTCTTCCCTCCCCCTCCTCCCTCTCCCTCCTCTATCCTCCTCCTCTCTCTTCCTCCTCCTCCCTCTTCCTCCTCTCTTCCTCCTCCTTCCTCCTCCTCCTTCCTCCTCCTCCTCCCTCTTCCTCCTCCTCCTACCTCCTCTTCCTCCTCCCTCCTCCTAACCACTCCTCTTCCTTCCTCCTCCCTTCTCCTCCTCTCTAATCCTCCTCCCTCCTCCTCCTCCCTCCTCCTTCTCCCCCCTCTTCCTCCCTCCTCCTTCTCCTGCTCCCTCCTCCTGCTCCCTCCTCCTCTCTCCTCCTCCCTCCTCCCTCCTCCTCCCTTCTCATCTTCCCTCCTCCTCCCCCTCCTTCTCCTCCATCCTCCCTTCTCCTCCTCCCTCTTCCCCTCCCTCTACCTCCTCCCTCCTCCTCCTTCCTCCTCCTTCTCCTCCCTCCTCCCTCTTCCTCCTCCCTCATCCTCCCTCCTCCTTCTCCCTCCGCCTCCTCCATCCTCCTCCTCCCTCCTCCTCCCTCTCCCTCCTCCTCCTTCCTCCTCCTCCCTCTCCCTCCTCCTCCCTCTCCCTCCTCCTCCCTCTCCCTCCTCCTCCCTCTCCTCCTCCCTCCTCCTCCTCTCCCTCCTCCTCCTGCATTCTCCTCCTCCCTCCTTCTCCATCCTCCTCCTCCCCTCCTCCTCCCTCCTACTTCTCCCTCCTCCACGATCCTCCTCCTCCCTCCTCCTCCTCTCTCCTCCTCCTCCCTCATCCTCCTCCCTCCTCCTCCTCCCTCCTCCTCCCTCCTCTTCCTCCCTCCTACTCCTCCCTTCTCCTAATCTATCCTCCTCCCTCCTATTCCTCCCTACTCATCCTCCTCCCTCCTCCTCCCTCCTCTTCCCTCCTCCTCTTCTCTCCGTCTATCTCTTCCTCCCTCCTCCCTCCTCCTCCCTCTTCCTCCTCCCTCCTCTTACTCCTCCTTTTTCTTCTTCTGCTGCTGCTGCTGCCGCCGCTCCATTTACCCAAGTTAATTGTTGGGGGAAGATGTAAAGATCTTTCAAGTGCTCTTTCTAATGCTTTTTGTAAGTTGGTCTTCGTTTATTTAAGGTTGTTCTAACTGCAACCAATAAATGATTAGACAGACAGGCAGACAGACAGACAGAGAGGGAGGGACGGACGGGCGGACAGACAGACAGACAGACAGACAGTCGGGAACGAGAACTTATATGAATTAAATGAGATGCTCCCCACCAGGGTCTGGGCGAAGCCGGGCGGGTCAGCTAGTACCATATATAACATCAGATCGAAGGTGCACAACAGCAGAGATTAAGAACATAATAGTGCAAGCAAAAGCTGCATTTCAGAAAATGAAAAGTATCTTATTCAACAAGTCACTATCATTGTATTTAAGACAGAGAGTTCTGAAGTGCTATATATAACCTGTTATTCTGTATGGCAGTGAATCTTGGAATGTAAATGAACAAAGTAGGAAGAACTTAGAGGCAACAGAGATGTGGTTCCTCAAACGAATGTTGCGAATTTCTTGGACTGCCATAATATTAGAACTAACGACGATTGCCTGAAAGAGGATAATGACACTAGAAATTATATACAACAATAAGGAAGAGACAAACAGCTTTCTTTGGTCATGTGATGAGAAGAGAGGCATTGGAGAACATCGTGACGACTGGAAAGATCACGGGGAAGAGATACAGAGACCGACCAAGAGAAATGATGCTTTGTGGTGTATGACGGTGGCGTAGAGGAATATTATCAGCAGAGTTGATTCAGGACACCAAAGACCGAGATCGGTGCAGAGACATGAATGCCTACGCCAGCTGGCAGGACACTTGATGATGATGAACATTTAACATGTCCATATCCGTATCTGCCATGGGCATGAGACTACCTTTACGTCAGATTTTGTCTTTTGAATTATTGAACGGCAAGCCACACGAAGCTCCGTCAGCCCAGTCTAAACTTACACAAATCCACATAGCGTCGTAGCTATTAGGTGTCGCAACCTATCACTCATATCCCTACTGTAGTATATGTAAAGCTATATTAATTTTAAAAAGATAAGGTACTGTATGTAACGTTCTTTAAACTTAAAATTTATTCCTTTCTGTATTGTACATTGCAGCATAAGCCTCAAACCAACCCATTCCACATTTTCCCTATCTCATGCAATTTCATCCAGTTCCTAACAATATTTTTCATTTGTCGGCCGACCTGACATTGACACTTTGATACACACATCGCCTTTGCTTGATTTTAGGACTGACTCTATCTCGTTTGCCCTCTTTGTTCGAACGGAGGTTCTGGTTATACTATACTCATATGCTCTCATTGTGTGTTCTATCCAGTCTCAGCGTCTTTTCCGCACCTTTAGTCACTGTTAAATGTATTCACCGTTCACTGGTATGTATTTGATTAAATCCATTAGCTCTTCATGTGTGATTCTGTCACTCCATGTCAGTGCTTTTATTATGCTCAGGAACACATTATTGAATGTTTACAGTTTATTGGTACTTTTTACAGCTTTTCTTCATAAAATCCGACTCAAACTCTAGTATTGATTTAACGTTTCAGTGAAATATTCTAAATTTCGTACTACATTTTATTTATTTCGTCTTCCACAAATTTCCCAGTGTCATGAAAACTGCTCTGGCGTTTAGTATTCTTGTTTTAATTTTCTAATCGTCATTGTGTTCCCGGGGTCCGTAAGAGAGGCAAATAATAGCAGTACTTTAAGCTACTATACATGTCGTGAGAGGCGACTAAGCAGGACATGACTTGGGTCTCGTTTTATCCAATTGCGTAAATAACATTAGCTGCAAGATTCAACCAATTATGAGTTGAATTGAGTTGAGTCAAGAACATAAATCACAGTCCTCTGAGCATTTCCATGCGCGCTCCGTCCTCATCTTCAACAACCAGCGATACCAATGGAACCAGCTGCTATCTGATTATGCGTTCCTCCGGTCTTTTCTCCGAATGTCGGCCAGATCCCATGACCACTGCCTGCCGCACCCTTCTTACCAGACAATGATGTTGTATCTGTCAAGAAAGCATGAATAATTCTACAGATAAAGAAAAACATAATTTACAACAATAGGATAATATATGTTAAGATCCGTATGGTAACTTATGTGGTGCCCTAATACGTCACACCTCTGTTTTAGTATTATGAAGTTGTTTTACTATTCTTTACTTGGTTTGTGTATGTGGGAGTCATATAATTTCGCTCCTCTTGTGTTGAATATGTGGAGCTAGATAATTACACAGCTCTATCATTGCAGGCGTGAAGTATTGTTATTTCACAATCGCTGAACAATCAATGTTAGTTCTATGCCACAACAATTCTGTTGTAGAATGTGTGAGTGTAAATTTGGATGTGTTCGATCCACATCGGGAAAATTCGAGTATTAAACGGCATGGTCTCCCAGGAAAACCCAACCTATGTCACAATGGCCGACCTGACATTGACAGCAACTGAAGCGACTACTTCAGCCTGATAGCTGGTCATGACGCTTCCTGGTAATTACATTCTTTTGGTGCTTCTCTTGTGCTTTTCTCTTTAATTTCGCGTATTTCTGCATTGATACATCTGTGCATCGATACATTATAAATGATTTCCCGCGACTATCTCTTTATCACATGTTATTATTTGTGTGTGTGTTTTAGTACTCTGTTTGGTGTTTCTTCTGTTCTTTGAATGTGTCTAAGGAATGAAAACTTTCTTTGGTAGTACGTAAGAAGCCTTCAGTTATATTTGCCGCAATATGGAAAGGTATGTGTGAAATGATATGATATTACACCCTAAGTATGAAATATGTCTCACAAGGTGAGCATAAGTTAAATTCTGTCACTTCACAATTCAAATCTGAGATCCTTACAATTCACAATGTAAATTTGAGATCCTTACTCTTCACAATGTATATCTGAGATCCTTATACTTCACAATATAAATCTAAGATCCTTACACTTCACAATATAAATCTGAGAACCTTACATTTCATAATGTGAATCTGAGATCCTTTCATTTCACTATGTAAATCTGATATCCTTACACTCCATAATGTAAATCTAAGATCCGTACACTTCACAACTGGGGGGTAGTGTATATGATGTTCTAAGACGGCGGCAAGTAGGAATCCCCTTCAATAGAATTAACCCAGAACACTGCAGACTGAGATTAGTGAAGGAATACGAACGCGTGCACAGTCTGGCAAGGCACACGATGGTGATGATGATTATGTAAAGTCCTAACACCTACCAGTGTTGGGATAGTATATTTACAGTCATTACACATCACAATGTTATGTTTGTAAATTTAAAGTCCTAACATTACCCAATGTTGGGGAAGTAGACTTATGGTCCTTACACTGTACGTTGTTGGGGTTATAAAGTCCTAAAACTGCACACTGTTGGGAAAGTGGATTTAGTGTGCTTACAATGTTCAGTGCTGAAGTTGTAAAGTCCTGACACTTCATAATGCTGGAGTAGTACGTGCCAAGTTTTGTCATTTAGAAACCTTAGAATAATATATATGAACACCTGTCAGTACATACAGCAAGTGTAGCACGTATCGTACAGTAGCTTGTCCTTGCTTGTTCCACTATATGCTAACACAGTGGTTCTCAACCTGTTTTGGCCCATGCCCCCCTCCCCATTTACCATATGTTCAGAACGTCATTCCCCCCCCCCCCCTTTCGAATTTCCTCCATATAAATCCCCCCCCCCACCCTTACATAGTATACATAAAAATGGAAGCTAAATTTAATAACACATACTAGAATAAGTCTAGACATCTACATAAAACGTGATTTGCAGGTCTACTTACGTTATAAAACGAATTTCATTAGGGCGAGAAGTACAGAACCGTAAAATTTATAGGGAAAAAACAATATCAAGTAACTAGCTCTTGTACTAATGCGATCTTGAAATAGTCTCTCCCCCCCCCCCCCCCCCCGGAATCACTACAATTCCCCCCTGGGAGGAGGGGAATTCCCCACCGGTTGTGAACCACATTGCTAACACATGACAGTATATATATAAGCTTATAAGTCTTGCTGCCGGCCTCCCTAAACTAACATCATTAGCTACACAGAGAAGTAAGCCATGATTTGTGTCACGTGTTTGTCATTTAAATTTTCACTTTTCCCGTTGTGTAATCAATAGTTACTCCTGCCTTAATGATTCTGTCTATATTTTGCTTTCCGTATCTCAGAAATGACATTTTTCTACATCAATTCAAGTTTCAGTGCGTTTTTTATTCCCACCTTTGTTATACTCTTACTCGTGGTTTCCAAAACTGTTGAGACATGGAAATGTAAACAAATATTTCTCATTAGAGATTGACAATTATTTGGAACTGTTAGTTAATCAGGTCATAAAGTTACTCTACATTATTATATAGTACAGAAATAAGGACATTGAATAAACTATGTTAGGATAACACTGAAGCGCTCTAAATGTGGTTAAAAATACAAATATAAAGAATATCTCAGCAAGAGAAGATAAACCAAAGCATACATTAAGTATTACGGGACTGGGATCGGAGAACATTACAGACTGAGATCAATGTCAGACAATAATGATAAGTCGGTCAGAAAAAGAGCTACATATTCTAGCCGGAGATCATTACAGCAACTTTTCAGTGACTAGATGACACAGGATGGTGAAAGGGATCAAACAGGTGGTCTAAGAAGTATCACTTCTTCGGCGATTGACTTTCAATCTCATCATCGTCTGAGCTCCCGTCTTGCGGCTAAATGCCATGTCAAGAAATTGCCTACGCCTGTTATCCTACAAGAGTTCCGCACATGCTAATGTAAGGGAGGAAATAATGATAATAGTATCATCAAGCGATGAACATTCACAGAGATGGAAGTCAATAGTATCACACAGATCTGGGCATAGTTAGCACTTTGTGGTGTCTGGTGGTCTGGTAGCTATCGCCTTACGCACACCAATAAACTATAAATGAAAGCCGAAATACAAAGAACCTATGGCACAACTCATCAAACAAGTAAGGTCAACGTCTTGAGGACATGCATCTTTCCCTGGGCAATATATTGACGCGAGTCACTAAAGCCGAATATTGGGGGTTGCTTTTAGCTTAAATGCTAAAATCTTTAGAGTATCTTGGACCAAAAAGGGCATACATTCTGACATTCTACAAAATCTGAACATCGAAAACAACTGGCTCATAAACAGCATCGAGTCTGGGAAACTGAAATAGTTTATTCACATAAAATATCACAGTGGCTTGGGGGAAACAGATCAATGATGTAAGGTATGGTTCAGGGAGTGATGACAGACGAGTCCAATAGTATAGACACATTGGGCACTAGGGTAGAAATAGTAAGACGGTGCGAAGATGTCGGCTGGCTGTGATAAAAGCGACGTTCTTCAAAGACATGCTACAGGATGATGATGATGGTGATGATGATGATGATGATGATGATGATGATGATGTTACGTTTCTGTGAAGCTGAGTGTTGAGTTGTGTCTGTTGTGTACTCATACTGTTGTGTATTTAGTAATCATAACTCTTATTGTAGAAAGATTGATGTCACTGAAATCAGGACTTAAAATATACAAGAGCTTTATAACGTCTAAAGTTAGTTGCATATCCTTCAAAGGACGTCGCAGTCAACCCCAGATTGTTTTGGCTCTTTGTGATTTCTTGTCAAAATTAGGTTCGTTATTTTTCCATTGCTTTCTGAACCACCGGCACTCATACCATTGTATGAAGATATCTATGCAATAAGGTCTTAATGATAGGTAAATACAGTCGAGTCCACTAAAGTCGAACTCGGATAACTAGAATTTCGCTTAAGTCGACGTTATTGGCTTGGTCCCGGCCAAGATCCTTCTTTATCTTTGTATAAAAATTCCTGATAAGTCGAATTCGGTTAACTCGAATTTTCGGATTAGTCGAACATAAAAATGAATTACCGACTATATAAATGTCCACGTTTATGTCGAACTGTTCATTTCACCCCCCCCCCCCCCCCAAATGTTTCGCGAAAGAATGTGTACTTTTAGTCAGCCAGGAGAACAATCTTGCACATAATATGTTGCTACATGTCAACAATGGCTGCTAGTGGACGAAAGCTTAAAACTTTGACTTAAAAAAAAAAGAAAGATTGAGCTGTTGGAAGAGGTTGAACATAGTGGGAAGAAGAAAGTGGATATAGCTAGAGAATTTGGTATTCCAACATCGACACTTTCCGGCATTTTAAAGCATAAAGACCGCTACAAACAATTGTTTTTCGAATGTCAAATCGACAGTGATAGGCGGAGAGCTAGAAGAACTGCTGCGTGCGATGTTGTTGATGCTGCCCTTTTAAAATGATTCACTGTGATTAGATCGGCAAATGTACCAGTAAATGGGCCTTTACTTATTGCGAAAGCAGAGGAATTTGCACGTCTTGGAGGTCAGACAGACTGGAATTGTAGTTCTGGCTGGTTGGATCGTTTAAAAAAAAGACACTGCATCACTTACAAGAATGTGTGTGGAGAGAAACAGTCAGTCGACGAAGCAACGACTCACTCATGGATAGAAGACGTGATCAGACCTGCTTTAGCTAAATATAATTATGTGGATGTATTTAATGCCGATGAAACTGGATTATTTTGGAGATTGCTACCTGATAAAACATTTTCTTTCAAAAATGAAAAGTGTCATGGGGGGGGGGGGGGTGTCAAAAGAAAGAATAACAGTGGTTATGTGTTCCAATATGGATGGTAGTGAAAAATGGCCTTATTTGTGATTGGAAAATTTTTAAATCCTCGTTGTTTCAAAGGCCTGAAAACATTGTGTATGAATTACAGAGCCAATTCAAAGGCATGGATGACACCAGAACTGTTCAATGAGTGGCTACAAGAATTTGATTATTCAATGGTATGTAAACAAAGAAAAGTTCTTTTAATTGTTGACAATTGTTCAGCCTACACAAAAACTAACAATCTGAAGGCAACAGAGCTTTTGTTTCTGCCACCTAACCACATCAACACTTCAGCCTTTTGATCAAGGTATCATTCAAAATCTGAAAGTTCTTTATAGATCCACAATGTTGTCAAAACTTGTGGGTCATATGGATGCTGACCTCATTTGTGATGATTTCAAGATAACCCTTCTTGATGCTATTCTTATGTTAAAATCTTCATGGGACAGAGTTTTACCAGCAACTATTGCAAACTGCTTTAGAAGGCTGGCTTCTTACCTGCAGTAGATGTCTCTGTAAATGAGAATTCCCCACCATCAGCGAGCAGTGAGAGCAATGTTACTGACATGTCAGTGGGGCCATTACTTGCTAGATTGTATAAAGAGATGAAGATTGATCCAGAGGAGTTTGTGAACATTGACAATGATGTTTCTACTAGTGCCACTCTTTCAAGCACTGATATTATAGGGCTATGTATGCCAGTCATTCAACCAACAGACCCTTCCAGCCCTGACTCTGATGATGACGATGACTGTGGGCTGCAAGCACAACCTGTATCGCAGTCAGATATTTTGGCATCAATTGATAAAATTTACGTTTACATGATGCAGAATGGATGTTCAGATGATGCAGTCTCACCATTTTGTGCCTTTAAACAGGCAATGGGAAGACATTTATCACAAGTCAAGAATCAAAGCAAAATCCCAGACTTTTTCGTTAATTATTTTGAAAATTTTCAAAATTAAACATTTCAACATTTCTGATATTGTATTGCTGTTTATTTGTTCCTAAGTGGTACAATCATTTTACTCAATGCTACTGCATGGTACACACGTATTAGTGTAAATTAGTGTAAATATGTGTGCAGTATGGATAAGTAGAATTTCTGATAAGTAGAACAAATTCCTTCGGCCCCTGCGACTTCTACTTATCCTGACATCACTCTAGTACAAAAGGAATGTTTCATGTGCTAAACTATATCACACAATCACCTAATGGGTACAATATAGAGATGTGTGGAGATTCTAGTGGCATAAATATGCATACATACATATAAATGTATATGGTTACACACAATATGCATTGTGGAGTTCTGTTGATATAACTATACAGCCGAGTGAAGTTCAGTAGGTAAAACTATATAGTTGGGTAAATTTCTGATGGTAAAACAATACAGCTGACTTGTTTGTGGTTCGAAACACAACTGCGTGAGATTTGAAATCAGACTGCGTTGCGTTGATTTTCATACAATGGCATGAGCGCCGGTTGTACTTAACGTAAACTTGCCAAGAAATCACAAACAGCTAAATATGCTGGGGTTGACTGCAATATCCTGTAAAGGATATGCAACTAACCGTTATCATAAAGTTGAGTAGTGTCTTATGATTACAACTATGCAACTGGGTGGATTCATTAAAGCTTAAATGTTTTATGGGTTAAACTGCGGAGTTTATTAGGCATTAAGTAGTAGTTTAAGTTTAGTACATAACACATAAATATTGCTGGAAGCACTGTCATAATCAACTAGGGGGTCTGGGCTGTCAGGCATTGGTAATACCTTTGGCAAGGATGACTGTTACGTCCTTTTCAGGGACTAACTCCCACTGGTCTAAGCCTGACATCCAGCTCACGCCTGTGAGTCCTAGTAGCTGTCAGCATGCGACAGCAGCCACACACGGGCAACAGCTGAGACAGGCTGGCTAAACCAGGCGTGGGTAACCGATTTGGAGTCAAACCAATAGTTGAACTAGGGTATGCCTACCCACCATGTGACGACAGGACTCGGCACACTGCACGGAAGAAATTATTGATGATTCAACAGGCAAGGCGGCGTTTATCTGCGAAGCGTTGTGGAACGTAATGAGCACGGCAAGGCACGTAGAGCGCCCTGGTCATCCATTGCACTCGTATTCGTCTCCAGTTGTCTTGACTTGTCTTGCCACTGAACTCAGATGGACTGAGGTGAGAAGAGAGAGAGAGAGAGAGAGAGAGAGAGAGAGAGAGAGAGAGAGAGAGAGAGAGAGAGAGAGAGAGAGAGAGAGAGAACGAATGAACGAAAGGACTTTATTGTCAAAGGGTAACAAATTAGGCACGCAGGCCCGTCTTTCATTCGGCCCTTCCATCAGTGCATAGTACATTCATATAGGAAAAAACAAAATTGTCAAATGAATGTTGTAAACATAAAAAATGCATGTTACCATGTTATGAGACAAATCCTCCACCCACCCACCCATCCCCTATCCATCCACGTGTCCCCCACACACACACCCACCGCCCAACCACACACATACACCCAGGCACAAACATTCCCCCATCCATTCACCATCCCCACCCAAACATCCCACACACACCCCCACATACACCATCTCCAAACCCACACACACACATCTCCCACCAACCACACAACCCCACCCACCCAAACACAAACCCAGGCACACATGCAAGCACCCACCCACCCATTACCCACCCACAAATCCCCCACCTTCACACATCTCGCCACCCACACGCACATATCCTCCACCCATCCCATAACCTACCAACACTCACCCACCCACATGTCCTCCATCACCCACCCACAAACCCCCAACCACTCAGCCAAAACACAAATCCCCCAACCACCCATCCCCCACCCACACACATATTCCCGCCAACTCACACATCCAGCACCTACCCACAACACCCCCACTTACACACAGCCCCCACCCACACAATCTCCCCACCCACACACACATCCCCACCAACCCCCAACAAACCCTCCCACACAACCCCCCCCCCCTGATATCCAATCTTCCAATCACACATCCCTTAACTACACATCTATCCACCCATACATTCACACACACACACACACACACATCCCCCACCCATATAAACATCCCCACCCACCAACATATTCCCTATCCAAAAACACACACTTCCCACCCACACACACCCCACCACCCACATATACCCCACTCACACACATCCGCCGCCCACACACATCCGCCGCCCACACACATCTTCCCATCCACACACAAACCCCCACCCATACAATCGTCTCTCACACTCATCCACCCACTCACGTACTCATCCATCAACCACTCACACCCACACACCCTACACCCACCCATCAACACATGCATCTCCCATCTACCCACCCACCCACACACACCCTAACCACCCAGCCAAACACACATTCCCCATCCTCATACATCCTTCATCCACTCGCAAATCCCACACCTCCCCCACCCCTCACACATCTTCACTCCCACACCACACCCCACCCATATACACATTCCCTCCACCCACACACACACACACCCCACATGTATTCCCCATACACATCCCCGCCCACACATCTCTCACCCACACACACAGACATCACCCACCCAACCACACATCCCCCAACTACGAACACCCTCACCACCCAAACATACATCTTTCACCCACTCACATTTACCCCATCCACACTCACACACTCCAGCTCACACAAACATATCCCATTCACAGACACACCCCACACCCATCCCCCATACCCATCATACACCAACCGAACACATCCTCCCACCCACACACACATCAATACAAACACATCTCTCACACACCCATTCACCCACCCACATACACATTGCCTACCCACACCCCAACCCACCAACACCCACACACTCCCAACCATCCTCCCAGTTATCCCCCACCCACACTCACACCCCTCTCTCTCTCACACACACACACATACATCCCCCACCGACCACACATCCATTCACCCATCCACACGTCACCCATCAACCCACACTCCACCCCCACACAACCCATCAACACATACATCCCCCAAACACCTACACACACATATCCCTCACATACACACCCACACACACACACACACAACCTCCCAGCTAGATACACACATGATGCCTAACATGATCACTGAAACTAGTATGAACAAACTCCCACACTTTACACACACATACACTGACGATTGTCGTGAGCATTCTCGGAAAAATTGTAAGAAATGGAGAAAAAATTGTACATATACCTTGTGTAGCGTAAAAATTAGTGATGCAATTCAAAATCTCTCTCTCTCTCTCTCTCTCTCTCTCTCTCTCTCTCTCTCTCTCTCTCTCTCTCTCTCTCTCTCTCTCTCTCTCTCTCTCTCTCTCTTCTCTATCTCACTCTCTCTCTCTCTCACTCACTCACACACTCTCTCCCACTCACTAACTCTTTCACTCACGTTACAGTAATGTTATATTATATATGATAAAATCAAGGGTCATACAAAATGAAAATATGAAAGATGAGAATACACACGAAATATGGAATGGCATGTTACACGAAATGCGTGTGCTCAACTCTCTCTCAGCGTTAATTAATATGAAATGTTCATGGAATATGAACATTGGTTCGTGGTTGAAGGTGAGATAAGGTTGTGGATGGCAATATATGGCAATATAAATGTTGAGTATATAAAAGAAAACTTAGATCAACTTAATTTATAGTGAACAGAGGTGTATTTCATAAGATATATTTTAAAAAACTGTTTACAAAAGTTTTTTCGTTGGCAAGAGAGGTAAATGTGATTGTGTTGACTATTTCCTTATACTTTTCATAAATTGGGTGCGCACCCTTTCCTTAAACCTTTCTTTACCCCTTCCTTACTTTTTTTTCTGTCTATCCTATGCTGTGTGAATGAGAAATTTCATAATGCCAAGTGTACGATAACGATGATATGAGCCATTCTTATGATATATATATATTTTGATAAGGAAACTGTGAAGAGCCAGAAACGAAGAAGAAATGTAATCTCATAGTGGTTTGCTATGTGGTACAATTGGAGGGAAATGTTCACCTAAGGTAGAGTTAGTTTGGGGCGGCTTAGAGAAATTATGGGAGGTAAGGAGAGAATAAAGGGGTTAGGAGTAAGACTTTTGAAGAAGAAAAGTCTTTTAAAAGACAGGGAGGTGTAGCAGAATGTATATCATATCAGTATTAGCTTTAGGGGTGCAAGACTACAGCACGCTTGAGCATCGATATAGAACAGTAAGAAAAATGCTCAAGTCGTGAAGTAGCTTGTAGTGGGGTAGTTACCACCTAGAACGAGAGAAGGGAAGACAACATCATAATATATTCTGTACTTGGATTTTGTATCGACCATCATGCATAAATAAAGCCTGACTTGAAACAACACAGCAGAACTTGTTGATCCTCTGTATACACGCATTGTTACACTGGCTGGTTGGATCGTTTCAAAACTAGACACTGCATCACTTACAAGAATGTGTGTGGAGAGAAACAGTCAGTCAACGAAGCAACGACTCACTCATGGATAGAAGACGTGATCAGACGTGCTTTAGCTAAATATAATTCTGTGGATGTATTTAATGCCGATGAAACTGGATTATTTTGGAGATTGCTACCTGATAAAACATTTTCTTTCAAAAATGAAAAGTGTCATGGGGGTAAAACATCAAAAGAAAGAATAACAGTGGTTATGTGTTCCAATATGGATGGTAATGAAAAATGGCCTTTATTTGTGATTGGAAAATTTTTAAATCCTCGTTGTTTCAAAGGCCTGAAAACATTGTGTATGAATTACAGAGGAAAAGGCATGGATGACACCAGAACTGTTCAATGAGTGGCTACAAGAATTTGATTATTCAATGGTGTGTAAACAAAGAAAAGTTCTTTTAATTGTTGACAATTGTTCAGCCTACACAAAAACTAACAATCTGAAGGCAACAGAGCTTTTGTTTCTGCCACCTAACCACATCATCCTTGTGATCAAGGTATCATTCAAAATCTGAAAGTTCTTTATAGATCCACAATGTTGTCAAAACTTGTGGGTCATATGGATGCTGACCTCATTTGTGATGATTTCAAGATAACCCTTCTTGATGCTATTCTTATGTTAAAATCTTCATGGGACACAGTTTTACCAGCAACTACTGCAAACTGCTTTAGACAAGCTGGCCTCTTACCTGCAGTAGATGTCTCTGTAAATGAGAATTCCACACAATCAGCGAGAGCAATGAGAGCAATGTTACTGACATGTCAGTGGGGCCATTACTTGCTAGAATGTATAAAGAGCTGAAGATTAATCCAGAGGAGTTTGTGAACATTGACAATGATGTTTCTACTAGTGCCACTCTTTCAAGCACTGATATTATAGGGCTATGTATGCCAGTCATTCAACCAACAGACCCTTCCAGCCCTGACTCTGATGATGAGGATGACTGTGGGCTGCAAGCACAACCTGTATCGCAGTCAGATATTTTGGCATCAATTGATAAAATTTACGTTTACATGATGCAGAATGGATGTTCAGATGATGCAGTCTCACCATTTTGTGCCTTTAAACAGGCAATGGGAAGACATTTATCACAAGTCAAGAATCAAAGCAAAATCCCCGACTTTTTCGTTAATTATTTTGAAAATTTTCAAAATTAAACATTTCAACATTTCTGATATTGTATTGCTGTTTATTTGTTCCTAAGTGGTACAATCATTTTACTCAATGCTACTGCATGGTACACACGTATTAGTGTAAATTAGTGTAAATATGTGTGCAGTATGGATAAGTAGAATTTCTGATAAGTAGAACAAATTCCTTCGGCCCCTGCGACTTCTACTTATCCTGACATCACTCTAGTACAAAAGGAATGTTTCATGTGCTAAACTATATCACACAATCACCTAATGGGTACAATATAGAGATGTGTGGAGATTCTAGTGGCATAAATATGCATACATACATATAAATGTATATGGTTACACACAATATGCATTGTGGAGTTCTGTTGATATAACTATACAGCCGAGTGAAGTTCAATAGGTAAAACTATATAGTTGGGTACATTTCTGATGGTAAAACAATACAGCTGACTTGTTTGTGGTTCGAAACACAACTGCGTGAGATTTGAAATCAGACTGCGTTGCGTTGATTTTCATACAATGGCATGAGCGCCGGTTGTACTTAACGTAAACTTGCCAAGAAATCACAAACAGCTAAATATGCTGGGGTTGACTGCAATATTCTCTAAAGGATATGCAACTAACCGTTATCATAAAGTTGAGTAGTGTCTTATGATTACAACTATGCAACTGGGTGGATTCATTAAAGCTTAAATGTTTTATGGGTTAAACTGCGGAGTTTATTAGGCATTAAGTAGTAGTTTAAGTTTAGTACATAACACATAAATATTGCTGGAAGCACTGTCATAATCAACTAGGGGGTCTGGGCTGTCAGGCATTGGTAATACCTTTGGTAAGGATGACTGTTACGTCCTTTTCAGGGCCTATCTCCCACTGGTCTAAGCCTGACATCCAGCTCGCGCCTGTGACTCCTAGTAGCTGTCAGCATGCGACAGCAGCCAAATACGGGCAACAGCTGAGACAGGCTGGCTAAACCAGGCGTGGGTAACCGATTTGGAGTCAAACCAATAGTTGAACTAGGGTATGCCTACCCACCATGTGAAGACAGAACTCGGCACACTGCACGGAAGAAATTATTGATGATTCAACAGGCAAGGCGGCGTTTATCTGCGAAGCGTTGTGGAACGTAATGAGCACGGCAAGGCACGTAGAGCGCCCTGGTCATCCATTGCACCTGTATTCGTCTCCAGTTGTCTTGACTTGTCTTGCCACTGAACTCAGATGGACTGAGGTGAGAAAGAGAGAGAGAGAGAGAGAGAGAGAGAGAGAGAGAGAGAGAGAGAGAGAGAGAGAGAGAGAGAGAGAGAGAGAACGAATGAACGAAAGGACTTTATTGTCAAAGGGTAACAAATTGGGCACGCAGGCCCGTCTTTCATTCGGCCCTTCCATCAGTGCATAGTACATTCATATAGGAAAAAATAAAATTGTCAAATGAATGTTGTAAAAAAAAATGCATGTTACCATGTTATGAGCCACCCATCCCCTATCCATCCACGTGCCCCCCACACACACACCCACCGCCCAACCACACACATACATCCAGGCACATACATGCCCCCATCCATTCACCATCCCCACCCAAACATCCCACACACACCCCCACATACACCATCTCCCCACCCACACACACACATCTCCCACCAACCACACATCCCCCACCCACCCAAACACAAACCCAGGCACACATGCAAGCACCCACCCACCCATTACCCACCCACATATCCCCCACCTTCACACATCTCGCCACCCACACGCACATATCCTCCACCCATCCCATAAACTACCAACACTCACCCACCCACATATCCTTCATCACCCACCCACAAACCCCCAACCACTCAGCCAAACACACATCCCCCAACCACCCATCCCCCACCCACACACACATCCCCACCAACCCCCAACCCACCCTCCCACACAACCCCCCCCCCTGATATCTAATCCTCCAATCACACATCCCTTAACTACACATCTCCCCACCCATACATTCACACACACACACACACACACACACACACACACACACACATCCCCCACCCATATAAACATCCCCACCCACCAACATATTCCCTATCCAAAAACACACACTTCCCACCCACACACACCCCACCACCCACATATACCCCACTCACACACATCCGCCGCCCACACACATCCGCCGCCCACACACATCTTCCCATCCACACACAAACCCCCACCCATACAATCATCTCTCACACCCATCCACACACTCACGTACTCATCCATCAACCACTCACACCTACACATCCTACACCCACCCATCAACACATGCATCTCCCATCTACCCACCCACCCACACACACCCTAACCACCCAGCCAAACACACATTCCCCATCCTCATACATCCTTCATCCACCCGCAAATCCCACACCTCCCCCACCCCTCACACATCTCCACTCCCACACCCCACCCCACCCATATACACATTCCCCCCACCCACACACACACACACCCCACATGTATTCCCCATACACATCCCCGCCCACACATCTCTCACCCACACACAGAGACATCTCCCCACCCAACCACACATCCCCCAACTACAAACACCCTCACCACCCACACATACATATTTCACCCACTCACATTTACCCCATCCACACTCACACACTCCAGCTCACACAAACATATCCCATTCACAGACACACCCCACACCCATACCCATCATACGCCAACCGAACACATCCTCCCACCCACACACACATCAATACAAACACATCTCTCACACACCCATTCACCCACCCACATACACATTGCCTACCCACACCCCAACCCACCAACACCCACACACTCCCAACCATCCTCCCAGATATCCCCCACCCACACTCACATCCCTCTCTCTCATATACACACACACATACATCCCCCACCGACCACACATCCCTTCACCCATCCACACGTCACCCATCAACCCACACTCCACCCCCACACAACCCATCCACACATACATCCCCCAAACACCTACACACATATATCCCTCACATACACACCCACACACACACACACACACACACACACACACACACACACAACCTCCCAGCTAGATACACACATGATGCCTAACATCATTACTGAAACTAGTATGAACAAACTCCCACACTTTACACACACATACACTGACGATTGTCGTGAGCATTCTCGGAAAAAATTGTAAGAAATGGAGAAAAAATTGTACATATACATTGTGTAGCGTAAAAATTAGTGATGCAATTCAAACTCTCTCTCTCTCTCTCTCTCTCTCTCTCTCTCTCTCTCTCTCTCTCTCTCTCTCTCTCTCTCGCTCTCTCTCTCTTCTCTATCTCACTCTCTCTCTCTCTCTCTCTCTCTCTCTCTCTCTCTCTCTCTCTCTCTCACTCACACACTCTCTGCCACTCACTAACTCTTTCACTCACGTTACAGTAATGTTATATTATATATGATAAAATCAAGGGTCATACAAAATGAAAATATGAAAGATGAGAATACACACGAAATATGGAATGGCATGTTACACGACATGCGTGTGCTCAACTCTCTCTCTCTCTCTCTCTCTCTCTCTCTCTCTCTCTCTATATATATATATATATATATATATATATATATATATATATATATATATATTAATATATATATATATATATAATCTTACACAGGCACACTCATTAACTCTCTCTCACACACATTAACTCTCTCTCACTCATACTCACTAACTCTCTCACTCACTCTACAGTGATGTACATGTGTTCATATTATACATGATAACATCAACTGGTATTCAAAACGATAATATGAAGATGAGAATACACACAAAATATGGAATAGCATGTTACATGACATGTGTGCGCTTAACTCTTTCTCTCTCTCTTCTCTATAACACACACACACACACAGACACTCACAAACAACGCGTGCACACATACACACACACACTAACACATCCATTCTCCGACTGTCTCTCTCTCTCGTTCGCTCACTCACACTCTCTCTTTCACTCGCAATCACTATTTCACCCATTAAGTTACTCTCTCCATCTTTCATTCACTCTATGTCACTCTCTTTCACCCTCATTCACACACACTCACACACAGACAAACACACACCCTTACGCTATCAAATACACACCCCCTCGCATATACACGAAAGCATATACACATACACACACACGTGCACACAGACATTCACTTACTCCTTCACTCACGCAGGCACATGCGCATACATACTCTCTAACTCACTCTGTCTCATACTCACTCTCTCACTCAAACTCTTTCTCACTCACTCTCTCACCTACTCTCTCACTCACACAGTGAAAAATGATGAGAGAGAGAGAGAGAGAGAGAGAGAGAGAGAGAGAGAGAGAGAGAGAGGTCGACGAATTGTGTAACATAAACACACACACACATACACACACACACACACACAATGGCTGTATATGTACTCGTTTGTTTGAAGAGACTGGTGTGCGGATAGACAAAGAGAACACAGAGACATACAGGCTAAACAGAAAGGCTGTATGTTAATCTAGCTCGCAACTAATCGCCATCTTGTGTAGTAATATTGTATCACATTTTACGTGACGATAATATCCCCGTCCTCAGTTTTGGCACGGGCAATTCCAGACTACTTTTCCAGTTAATGCAATCCCGTAACGAACTCAGCAGGCACGTTCGTCAGGCCAGGGTGCGATTAGCCGTGAGACTGTCCTGTCTTCGGGAATCAATAGTGTGTTTGCGCGGGAGACAAGTGCTCCGTTTTGCTGTGAGATTGCCCGTTCCCCGCAAGGGCTGTCCGGTTGTGCTGGATGGAAAAGAAACACCCAGTGACTGCCACTTTTTTCTGCAAACAAAACAATGGAAATAACTTAATTCATAATGTAAAGTTAGTAAAGGTAAAGGATGCTCCTCCACGCCATTAGTTAAACTGGATATATCTTCATGTTTCCTTCGTAGGCGGACATGCCTCTTCGTCTATCTAGGTCCTCGTTCTGGATCAACTGTGATGATGATGAGGATGTCTAAGACATCTGTTAACGCCGTTTAAAAAAAAAAAAAAGTTGTTTGCATATCCTTTACAGAACATCGCTGTCAACATCAGCGTCTTTCAGCTGATTATTGATTTCTTGGCAAGATTACACTCAGTAGTTTGCCATTGCTTTCTGAGCGGCCGGCTCACATACCCCGTAAGTTACCGACGCGATTCGAACCACTGCTGATTCTCACCGTCGTTAACGCCGTTATCTGAAGATAATGTGGTGGTTTCCCTTGTCTTCCACATCAGCACGATGTATTTTACCTCTGCCATCGAAAGCAACTTTCGACTGTCAGGATCAATGGGTGCCCTACTCTTCCTAGCTGCAGAGTTGTCCATTTAACTCGGAGGATACTCGATCTCCAGATCTGTGTTTGCCACGACGTAGTGTGTTTTCTACCCTCTACCAGCTAGGCATTTAGTACTAGACTCATATTTGTATTGACCAATCAGCTATCGGTGTGTGATGTAATCACTTTTACGTTCGCCGTCTTTAATTTTTAAGACAATTCCAGGTACACATTTTAAGCTGATGTCGACTTTGGAGACCAGGTCAATGTTTAAATAAACAATGTTTACAACAAAAAATTAGGACCCTCCCCGGTGGTTATCGAATCCGCGACCACCAGCGGGCAGGCGAGCGTCTAAACTCTACGCTAGAGTGGCTCCCAATCTATAGTGAACATTCTCAAACTCTGCCTTCTTCCAAGCTTGCATTTAGAAGTGCATTCGGGATCATGGCGGCAATAGTAATTTGAAGCTTTTTGATTTAGAACGGAACAATACTGATACTTCAACCCATAGATTACGAGAAATTACTTATAGAAACACTGAACAATTATTACCAGCCGTAACTTTGACAAGAAAACACGAAAGGCAAGTGGTGGATGGAATTTTGAGGATAGCCGATAGATAGTTGTTGGTTATGGTCTCAAGTTTCGCGATGGTATTCAGAGGATCTCTCTAATGCTACAATGGCTACGGTCTCTGGCCAGTAAGGTCACTACCTTGATAGGAAAACAATCGCAAAATACCTTCTTTAAAGATGCCTAGTTTATAATGATTCGTCAAATAACAGAACGTCACAAGAACGAAACAAAGGAGGATACAGACTTGTAGAATTAGCAAAAGAGTAGGAAATGATTGTCGGAAACACCTGGTTTAAGCAACATCCTAGAAGACTATGAACATGAAGGAGTCCTGGAAGCAGGATTAGAAACTAGATTGATTACATCCTTATTAGCAGAAGGTTGTCAAAGGTATCGAGTACAAAGCACGTACTCAGTTGCTTCGGCGATAATTCTTTGTATTATTCATAGTTGGTTAGATATGACGGCAGGATATAATCGGTCGCCCTAGTAGAGCCTGACTGCTAGGGAAGGGGCAAAGGATGTCCCTTAGGAGTCCATACGCCTGGCGCCGCCCCGCCCGCATACCAGACGTTCCACATTCACGACCAGCTCACCCGTGGCCATTCAGTCATCGGCACGTCGGTCCATCTTAACTTAGGGGTTTATAATCGGAGTTTTCCATCTCCTAGATCGGCCGCTGTAATAGCTAAGGGGCCCAATCTACCCGGGGGCAAGAGGATCCAGCGCCTTTTTCCTGACGAACACAGTAGATATATGGATACGGGGAACAAAACCAATCGTGGAAGAGAGTAGGTTGAAGTTGCGGATGACATGACGGACTGGCACAATGTAATAATAACACTGGGTAGTGAGTGCAGAGAATGGGCAGCGGGCCGCACTGAATTTGAAGTGCAACAGCTGATCCAGAGCAACACACATCAAGGTGACATAGTCATCTACACCGATGGGTCAGTGATGAGAAACAGACGTAGTGGCTGGGGCTTTATTGCAAAGGTTAATGGACGAGTCTTGCCAAAGGAGAGCCTGGCATATGAGACTACGACCTCCAGCATGAGAATGGAGGTGGAGGCAGTAACAGTGGTATTCCGGTGGCTAGGTGAGACTACTGCAACACACGTTGTGTTCATTACCGATTCAAAGAATATGCTTAGCAAGGTGGAGAAAGGAATGTTTCGTGTGGAATGGCTCTCGTCGCTTCAGAGGTCACAGATTGTGAGAATTGTATGGATATTTTGCCCTGGCCATGCGGGTGTGCGGGGGAATAAACAGGCTGATAGGCTGGCAGGGAATGCACCTCTTGGTGGTATCTTGCCTATGGACAAGGGGGAGGTGGTTGTGCGCTTGTGGGACCAGGTGGAGAAGGGGAGGAACAGATTGAGAACCCATATGTGGAAAGAATGAGATTGCGGGGGATCGGCAGGGGTTCTGGAAGAATCTCAAAACTGAGAGTGAAGACAAGGAGAACTTTTAATCAGATAGCGGTGGGAACGATTAGTAGTATGACTCTTCGCTGGCTGTTGAACGAGGGGACTGAGCACGTATGGGAATGTCCTGAGTGTAGTGATGTCGGTTCTTAACTCAACTCAACTCAACTCTAGCAGAAGGTTTCTAAATAATCGCGAAAACAATTCAAAATGCAGATTGTTACAGTGATCACAGATTGATTACAGGCACATTCAAGGTAAAGTTAAAGAAAGTAAAGTATACACCAGTAAACACTAAGTATAATATGTGTACTTTGAAAAATGACAAGCATATACAAGACAATTTTAACATAAAAGTAAAGAACTGATTTGATATATCGTCTGATCTAGAGATCATATTCCAAGATAGTTTAGTTTAGTCGATGGATCAACATCACGGCACACGGGTGCAACCCATAAGTGCTCCGTTTTCCTCCTAACTCAAATCTGAGTCTGGAGAAACTCAGCTCAGTGCACGAACTCCGTAGCACCGGCGAGGATCCTGAAAATACTTTGGGTAGATTTTTAACTCAAAATTTTGCCCTGGCAGCGCCGTTAGGCTACTCTTTTTCGATTTCCAACTGCCAACGGAATTTTTACGTGCGCAACAATACACACGGGCGTCCGATCTCACTACCCAGAGACCAGGGGAAATGTATTACTAGAAGTCCACGTGAAAAAGCAAAAGGCATCACCGGGACTTGAACCCAGGACCTCCAGCACTCGAGGCGGACACCATACCTCGAGACCACGCAGCTCCCCCTATATTATATATGTATATATGTATTATGTTCGTTGAGGCGATGTCCTGTAAAGGATATGCAAACATTTATAGAATATTCCAAGATGTGGATGATCACTCGGAAACGTTGAAGAATTCAATCAGTTTGGCTGCAGAAACAACTATTCCAAAATTAAAGAAAGTGGGTCGTAAGATATGGATAACTGGAGACACTTTACAACTAATGGGAACAAGAAGACACAACAAAAATAATCCTGAAAAAAAAAATATTAAAGGATTCACAGAAATGGCAGAACATTATTTAAGGAGGTAAAAAAGCATGACTCGAGAAAAATTGCACATAAATTTTTTTTAAATGACACACACAACAGTAACATTATCAAATGAATGCACACAAGGATTCAGGACCATATTAATTACAGAACACGTACATCAACATTAGGCTGCCTAAAAACAAACGATGGAAACATCGTAACAGAAAAAAATCATATTTTACATGTATGGTCAAATGAAGATTGTAAACTGATTAGAGTCATTAGACGTAGACAACCAAACGTTTTTGACAATGTTATGAGAAGAAATGACTTCGAGAACTTGGTGACGACTGGCAAGATCGAAGAGAAAAAATCAAGGGGAAGACCGAGAAGTAAATACCTGGATGGCTTGGCCACATGGCATGGTCGAGACAGGAACACGGAGCTGATCCACGATTCTGGTGATCGAGTGAGATGGCAGAACATGACCGCCCACGCTTATCGGCATGGCACATGATGGATGGATGGTGAACGAGAAAAAGAGTGTTGAGGTGCTACATATAACCTGTACTTGTCTATGGAAGTGAAGCATCGACAATGAGCAGACACGCTGAAAAAAATATGATGGCTGTGGAAATGTGGTTTCTGAGGAAAATGCAAAGAATACTACGGACAGACAGAAAAACCATTGACCAACTCCTACAAGAAACAAATGCAAATCGTACATCTATATCTATAAAACAGAGTGTATGTTTGTTTGTTTGTGTGGATTTTTGTATTGGATGCGTTCGATAACGGTACATCCGATTGAGATGAAATTTTCTACACGTCTTCCTTTCATTCCTGTGCAACCGACTATAATAATTTCTTAATGTAAAATCTTCTACTTATTTAATAACATTTACTTTTCCATTTTCATTATATAATGTCTATATAGCAGGCGACTTCACTCTAGAAAAGTTATTTCAAGGGGCATAACTTTTAATAACATTTCTATATACTTTATAGTCATATTGTTGGACTTACCTGCACTATTGTTAAACTCTTTGTCTATAGTTATTTTTAGGCATATGAGTTATATTAAATAATGATATAATGTTTAAGGTATTTTTAAAGTTTGCATAAAAATAATGCATTATGCATAACATTTTAACCCATCTTTTTCTGCTTACAAAACTTATCAACTGTCATGTCGGTGATTAAAAACAGTTTTCATTAAAAATAATGAATGGTGTGTGGAAGGACATTATTTTAAGTTACTGTGCGCCAGGAGCTGGGCGAAACCACGCCGGGTCAGATAGATAGACAGATAGTCGGGAACGGAAGCTTATTTGACTACTTATATGCATTAATTAAATGACATGCTCCCCACCAGGGGATGGGTGAAGCCGGGCCGGGTCAGACAGACAGACAGATAAACAGACAGTCGGGAACGGGAGAGCTTATATGACTACGTATATGAATTAAATGAGATGCTCCCCATCAGGGACTGGGTGAAGCTGGGCCGGGACAGACAGACAGACATATAGACAGACAAACATATAGTCGGGAACGGGAGAGCTTATATGACTACGTTTATGAATAAAATGAGATGCTCCCCACCAGGGACTGGGTGAAGCCGGGTCAGACAGACAGACAGATAGTCGGGAACGGGAGAGCTTATATGACTACTTATATTAATTAAATGAGATGCTCCCCACCAGGGACTGGGTGAAGCCGGGCCGGGTCAGCCAGACAGACAGACAGACAGACAGACAAACAAGCAGACAGACAGACTGATAGATAGATAGATCCCCTCCAGGGCCTGGGCGAAGCCGGGCCGGGTCAGCTAGTTTATTAGATAAATTAGACGTAGACAGTCACAATTGTTTGATCACGTTATGATAAGAAATAAATTGGAGAGCTTGATGAGAACTGGCAAGATCGAGGGGAAGAGAACAAAGGTCAAGTAGAGAAGTGAATACCTAGATGGCTTGGCCACGTGGAATTGTCGAGACGACAAGAACACTGAACTGATCCACGACTCTGGTGATCGAGTGAGATGGCGATTTATGACCGTCCACGATTATCGGCATGGCACATGATGAACGAATATTTGACTTAAATATAGAACTGTAGTCTCAGATACTGGAATCACTCTAAATGCTGTTTGGTAAATGTGCAGTAATAATATCAGCCGCTCTAGGTTGACTAACAATAGTTAAGAAATCCAAGGGGTCTTATCATATTATAGAAAGATGAACGTAAAAGTACCCCCATATCAAACACTGCCGTTGAGGTTGGACGACATAGGTCTTGACATATTCTAGGTATATATTTCACGATATATGAGGTGGGATAGCCAGTTCCCTTCGACGTCGCTTGTCCTTCCAAGAAGATGTGAAAATAGGCTGAAACCCATTTTAGT
Organism: Cepaea hortensis; assembly: GCA_963921405.1. Lineage (NCBI taxonomy): Eukaryota > Metazoa > Mollusca > Gastropoda > Stylommatophora > Helicidae > Cepaea > Cepaea hortensis. The sequence goes on along the minus strand of OY992880.1, from coordinate 61,734,825 downwards.
AAGGCTGGGTTGCATCCTAACAGCACAGATCGGGACATTATGAACAGACAGCTGTGATATATTGTTGGTCACGTTATCAGGCTAGCTCCGTGGCGAAGGATTTACGGGTGCAGTTCGTAATCCCGCATACCCACGTTTGAAACACAGCTACGGGCGATTTGGCAGCAGACCGCCTTGCGTTGGTATTTTTACGAAATGGTATGGGTGCCGGTCGTTCAGAAAGTGATGGCAAACTACTGAACGTAAACTTGCCAAGAGATCACAACAGGTAAAAATTATGGTGTTCACTGCAACGTCCTGTAAAGGATATGCAACTAACTTTTAACACGTCATCAGAAGATAGATAGATAGATACAGAGAGAGAGAGAGAGAGAGAGAGAGAGAGAGAGAGAGAGAGAGAGAGAGAGAACGAACGAACGAACGAACGAACGAATGAAGATCTTTATTTTCAAAGGGTTAAGAATTGGGCACGCAGGCCTGTCTGACATTCTGCCCTTCTTCTCTATTTCCTCTCATACATTCTTTCATTCAACATCACTTATGAAGCAAATTTTTGACAACAAAAGAACAATAAGCATTAAAACGCATGAAAAATAATCAATAACAAATGACTCACTGAGGCAATGTTTAACATTGAGAGAGAGAGAAAGAGAGAGAGAAAAAAAAAAAAAAGAGAGAGAGAGAGAGAGAGAGAGAGAGAGAGAGAGAGAGAGAGAGAGAGAGAGAGAGAGAGAGAGAGAGAGAGAGAGAGAGAGAGTCCGACCAGCTGAAATATTTAAGGTATTTTGAGGTAAATGTCGACAGTTGGATGTGTTGGCAGATTGGTAAGGAAGTCAACCATTCTTGAAAGGTATGAAGAACTTATGAACGAAATGGTTGTGTAGAAGATGTGTCGCCTTCACCACCTGGCATGGCATTCAATAATGGTGATCACAAAAAGGCCACGAGAATAATACATCGTGTACACTACGTAAACTCATTTAATTTCTTTGTATATCATTTATATTTAACCCTTTTTGTTCCAAACAGTTGTTATATTAATTCCTAGGTCTAGGTATTAAGTTCCAAACAAACAGTCGGTTTGTATCAAACATGGCGTAATATCAAATGAACAATCATTTTAATGTAAATTTCCGTTCACTGAGCATTGAAACTGCGAAAGATACAGTGAGACGAAACGAATAACACGAAGACCCTAGTATGGCGATATATAGGGCTTCTGTCCAAATGGAAGGTCACATGTGACGATATATTAACCTACGGCACTGAATGGGTTAAGTTAGGGTGCCCCAGTAGAGTCGAGTCTAGCTATCTTGACTGCTGGCCCGCTGATCACGTGTTCGAATTAGCACCGAGGCGGATGTTTAAAATTGAACAGGGCTCGCAGGTTGAATCAACCTAACTTGGGTACCAGGAAATGACAGCGCCCGGCGTAATATCATCCCTCGATTTCCGATTGGTCTATAAAGTGATGGGTCTAGCACCACATGCTCGATACGCCTTAATGCGTGTAAAATAGTTTTAAAGGAAAAGATGTTCTAAATTTAGCTGTTTATATTCATGATGTTTGTCCCTTAACATCCTTATGTTCCACACATTTGTCTCTTAACATGCTTATGTTCCAGACACTTATCCCTTAACATCCTTATTTTACAGACATTTTTCGTAAACATCCTTTTGTTGCATAGTTTGTCCCTTAACATCCTTTTGTTACAGGCATTTGTCCCTTAACATCCTTCTGTTCCAGACATGTGTCCCTTAACATCCTTCTGTTCCAGACATGTGTCCCTTAACATCCTTCTGTTCCAGACATGTGTCCCTTAACATCCTTCTGTTCCAGACATTTGTCCCTTAACATCCTTCTGTTCCAGACATGTGTCCCTTAACATCCTTCTGTTCCAGACATGTGTCCCTTAACATCCTTCTGTTCCAGACATGTGTCCCTTAACATCCTTCTGTTCCAGACATGTGTCCCTTAACATCCTTCTGTTCCAGACATGTGTCCCTTAACATCCTTCTGTTCCAGACATGTGTCCCTTAACATCCTTCTGTTCCAGACATGTGTCCCTTAACATCCTTCTGTTCCAGACATGTGCCCCTTAACATCCTTCTGTTCCAGACATGTGTCCCTTAACATCCTTCTGTTCCAGACATGTGTCCCTTAACATCCTTCTGTTCCAGACATGTGTCCCTTAACATCCTTCTGTTCCAGACATGTGTCCCTTAACATCCTTCTGTTCCAGACATGTGTCCCTTAACATCCTTCTGTTCCAGACATGTGCCCCTTAACATCCTTCTGTTCCAGACATGTGTCCCTTAACATCCTTCTGTTCCAGACATGTGTCCCTTAACATCCTTCTGTTCCAGACATGTGTCCCTTAACATCCTTCTGTTCCAGACATGTGTCCCTTAACATCCTTCTGTTCCAGACATGTGTCCCTTAACATCCTTCTGTTCCAGACATGTGTCCCTCAACATCCTTCTGTTCCAGACATGTGTCCCTTAACATCCTTCTGTTCCAGACATTTGTCCCTTAACATCCTTCTGTTCCAGACATGTGTCCCTTAACATCCTTCTGTTCCAGACATGTGTCCCTTAACATCCTTCTGTTCCAGACATGTGTCCCTTAACATCCTTCTGTTCCAGACATGTGTCCCTTAACATCCTTCTGTTCCAGACATGTGTCCCTTAACATCCTTCTGTTCCAGACATGTGTCCCTTAACATCCTTCTGTTCCAGACATGTGTCCCTTAACATCCTTCTGTTCTAGACATGTGTCCCTTAACATCCTTCTGTTCCAGACATGTGTCCCTTAACATCCTTCTGTTCCAGACATGTGTCCCTTAACATCCTTCTGTTCCAGACATGTGTCCCTTAACATCCTTCTGTTCCAGACATGTGTCCCTTAACATCCTTCTGTTCCAGACATGTGTCCCTTAACATCCTTCTGTTCCAGACATTTGTCCCTTAACATCCTTCTGTTCCAGACATGTGTCCCTTAACATCCTTCTGTTCCAGACATGTGTCCCTTAACATCCTTCTGTTCCAGACATGTGTCCCTTAACATCCTTCTGTTCCAGACATGTGTCCCTTAACATCCTTCTGTTCCAGACATGTGTCCCTTAACATCCTTCTGTTCCAGACATGTGTCCCTTAACATCCTTCTGTTCCAGACATGTGTCCCTTAACATCCTTCTGTTCCAGACATGTGCCCCTTAACATCCTTCTGTTCCAGACATGTGTCCCTTAACATCCTTCTGTTCCAGACATGTGTCCCTTAACATCCTTCTGTTCCAGACATGTGTCCCTTAACATCCTTCTGTTCCAGACATGTGTCCCTTAACATCCTTCTGTTCCAGACATGTGTCCCTTAACATCCTTCTGTTCCAGACATGTGCCCCTTAACATCCTTCTGTTCCAGACATGTGTCCCTTAACATCCTTCTGTTCCAGACATGTGTCCCTTAACATCCTTCTGTTCCAGACATGTGTCCCTTAACATCCTTCTGTTCCAGACATGTGTCCCTTAACATCCTTCTGTTCCAGACATGTGTCCCTTAACATCCTTCTGTTCCAGACATGTGTCCCTCAACATCCTTCTGTCCAGACATGTGTCCCTTAACATCCTTCTGTTCCAGACATTTGTCCCTTAACATCCTTCTGTTCCAGACATGTGTCCCTTAACATCCTTCTGTTCCAGACATGTGTCCCTTAACATCCTTCTGTTCCAGACATGTGTCCCTTAACATCCTTCTGTTCCAGACATGTGTCCCTTAACATCCTTCTGTTCCAGACATGTGTCCCTTAACATCCTTCTGTTCCAGACATGTGTCCCTTAACATCCTTCTGTTCCAGACATGTGTCCCTTAACATCCTTCTGTTCCAGACATGTGTCCCTTAACATCCTTCTGTTCCAGACATGTGTCCCTTAACATCCTTCTGTTCCAGACATGTGTCCCTTAACATCCTTCTGTTCCAGACATGTGTCCCTTAACATCCTTCTGTTCCAGACATGTGTCCCTTAACATCCTTCTGTTCCAGACATGTGTCCCTTAACATCCTTCTGTTCCAGACATGTGTCCCTTAACATCCTTCTGTTCCAGACATGTGCCCCTTAACATCCTTCTGTTCCAGACATGTGTCCCTTAACATCCTTCTGTTCCAGACATGTGTCCCTTAACATCCTTCTGTTCCAGACATGTGTCCCTTAACATCCTTCTGTTCCAGACATGTGTCCCTTAACATCCTTCTGTTCCAGACATGTGTCCCTTAACATCCTTCTGTTCCAGACATGTGTCCCTTAACATCCTTCTGTTCCAGACATGTGTCCCTTAACATCCTTCTGTTCCAGACATGTGTCCCTTAACATCCTTCTGTTCCAGACATGTGTCCCTTAACATCCTTCTGTTCCAGACATGTGTCCCTTAACATCCTTCTGTTCCAGACATGTGTCCCTTAACATCCTTCTGTTCCAGACATGTGTCCCTTAACATCCTTCTGTTCCAGACATGTGTCCCTTAACATCCTTCTGTTCCAGACATGTGTCCCTTAACATCCTTCTGTTCCAGACATGTGTCCCTTAACATCCTTCTGTTCCAGACATGTGTCCCTTAACATCCTTCTGTTCCAGACATGTGTCCCTTAACATCCTTCTGTTCCAGACATGTGTCCCTTAACATCCTTCTGTTCAGACATGTGTCCCTTAACATCCTTCTGTTCCAGACATTTGTCCCTTAACATCCTTCTGTTCCAGACATGTGTCCCTTAACATCCTTCTGTTCCAGACATGTGCCCCTTAACATCCTTCTGTTCCAGACATGTGTCCCTTAACATCCTTCTGTTCTAGACATGTGTCCCTTAACATCCTTCTGTTCCAGACATGTGTCCCTTAACATCCTTCTGTTCCAGACATGTGTCCCTTAACATCCTTCTGTTCCAGACATGTGTCCCTTAACATCCTTCTGTTCCAGACATGTGTCCCTTAACATCCTTCTGTTCCAGACATGTGTCCCTTAACATCCTTCTGTTCCAGACATTTGTCCCTTAACATCCTTCTGTTCCAGACATGTGTCCCTTAACATCCTTCTGTTCCAGACATGTGTCCCTTAACATCCTTCTGTTCCAGACATGTGTCCCTTAACATCCTTCTGTTCCAGACATGTGTCCCTTAACATCCTTCTGTTCCAGACATGTGTCCCTTAACATCCTTCTGTTCCAGACATGTGTCCCTTAACATCCTTCTGTTCCAGACATGTGTCCCTTAACATCCTTCTGTTCCAGACATGTGCCCCTTAACATCCTTCTGTTCCAGACATGTGTCCCTTAACATCCTTCTGTTCCAGACATGTGTCCCTTAACATCCTTCTGTTCCAGACATGTGTCCCTTAACATCCTTCTGTTCCAGACATGTGTCCCTTAACATCCTTCTGTTCCAGACATGTGTCCCTTAACATCCTTCTGTTCCAGACATGTGTCCCTTAACATCCTTCTGTTCCAGACATGTGTCCCTTAACATCCTTCTGTTCCAGACATGTGTCCCTTAACATCCTTCTGTTCCAGACATGTGTCCCTTAACATCCTTCTGTTCCAGACATGTGTCCCTCAACATCCTTCTGTTCCAGACATGTGTCCCTTAACATCCTTCTGTTCCAGACATTTGTCCCTTAACATCCTTCTGTTCCAGACATGTGTCCCTTAACATCCTTCTGTTCCAGACATGTGTCCCTTAACATCCTTCTGTTCCAGACATGTGTCCCTTAACATCCTTCTGTTCCAGACATGTGTCCCTTAACATCCTTCTGTTCCAGACATGTGTCCCTTAACATCCTTCTGTTCCAGACATGTGTCCCTTAACATCCTTCTGTTCCAGACATGTGTCCCTTAACATCCTTCTGTTCCAGACATGTGTCCCTTAACATCCTTCTGTTCCAGACATGTGTCCCTTAACATCCTTCTGTTCCAGACATGTGTCCCTTAACATCCTTCTGTTCCAGACATGTGTCCCTTAACATCCTTCTGTTCCAGACATGTGTCCCTTAACATCCTTCTGTTCCAGACATGTGTCCCTTAACATCCTTCTGTTCCAGACATGTGTCCCTTAACATCCTTCTGTTCCAGACATGTGTCCCTTAACATCCTTCTGTTCCAGACATTTGTCCCTTAACATCCTTCTGTTCCAGACATGTGTCCCTTAACATCCTTCTGTTCCAGACATTTGTCCCTTAACATCCTTCTGTTCCAGACATGTGTCCCTTAACATCCTTCTGTTCCAGACATGTGTCCCTTAACATCCTTCTGTTCCAGACATGTGTCCCTTAACATCCTTCTGTTCCAGACATGTGTCCCTCAACATCCTTCTGTTCCAGACATGTGTCCCTTAACATCCTTCTGTTCCAGACATTTGTCCCTTAACATCCTTCTGTTCCAGACATGTGTCCCTTAACATCCTTCTGTTCCAGACATGTGTCCCTTAACATCCTTCTGTTCCAGACATGTGTCCCTTAACATCCTTCTGTTCCAGACATGTGTCCCTTAACATCCTTCTGTTCCAGACATGTGTCCCTTAACATCCTTCTGTTCCAGACATGTGTCCCTTAACATCCTTCTGTTCCAGACATGTGTCCCTTAACATCCTTCTGTTCCAGACATGTGTCCCTTAACATCCTTCTGTTCCAGACATGTGTCCCTTAACATCCTTCTGTTCCAGACATGTGTCCCTTAACATCCTTCTGTTCCAGACATGTGTCCCTTAACATCCTTCTGTTCCAGACATGTGTCCCTTAACATCCTTCTGTTCCAGACATGTGTCCCTTAACATCCTTCTGTTCCAGACATGTGTCCCTTAACATCCTTCTGTTCCAGACATGTGTCCCTTAACATCCTTCTGTTCTAGACATGTGTCCCTTAACATCCTTCTGTTCCAGACATGTGTCCCTTAACATCCTTCTGTTCCAGACATTTGTCCCTTAACATCCTTCTGTTCCAGACATGTGTCCCTTAACATCCTTCTGTTCCAGACATGTGTCCCTTAACATCCTTCTGTTCCAGACATGTGTCCCTTAACATCCTTCTGTTCCAGACATGTGTCCCTTAACATCCTTACGGTGAAGACGAAAGAGACTGAGACTTAAAATGCACGAAGAAGAGAATGAGGGGTATAGATGAATGATATTGGAAGTATATGGAGGGAGCAACATGAGGCTGGCATGATAGAACGGCTTGGCGTTAGTTGGTTGAGTGCCCTAAGGTGGAATAAACGGCAGAAGAGAAAGAGAAGGAGAGAGGCAGAGAGAGAGAGAGAGAGAGAGAGAGAGAGAGAGAGAGAGTGAGAGAGAGAGAGAGAGATTGAGAGAGAATCATTTGATCTCTATTTGTTTTATCTACTCATTCGAGAGCCCAACAAACAGTTATGTGTGTGTTGCCTTTGTGGAAAACATGAGATAAAGTGTAGTGTCCAGTACCGACCCGGTCATGGATCCGATCGGGAACGGGGCGGATGCCACTTAAAATATAATTGTCTGGACTGCCGGTTCCACCCAGCATACACCAGGTACTAGAAAATTCTTGGGAAGTAAAGTCAGCCGGCGCAATACTGACAACATCACCCGTGAAGTGCCGATTGGTCTATACAAATATGCGTCTAACACCACATGCCCATGCGTCTTAAGGTGTGTACAAGAGACCTCTACTGTGTTTTGACTCACGTGTGAACAATTTTCGCTCTTGGACATCCGCACTCAAATGACTTATCCAGAACTTAATATTAAGCCATTAGATTACCCTCTCTGGAAAACAATCATCTTCAAATTAATATCCTGCTAACAAGATCATTAATCTGAGCCGGTGGTGGACTCTAATGTAACTTCTCTTTGAGGTTGAAAGTGGTAAGGGGTAATCGAATCACCAAAAAAAAAAAAAAAAGCCAATTCCCTCTTTGGACAACAATCACCCTCATATTAATATCCTATATGTGGCTGACTCGGTCACAGGATTATTAATCTGAGCCAGACGACGGACCCTAATATAACTTCTCTCTGAGGTTGCACAGGGTAGGGGTAATGGTAAAACGGAACCGAGGTATAGCAGCTTCCCAGCCGACGCTTTCCTCTCCAAGAGAAAGTTAGTCAACCTGACTGAATACAGCTTCTTGACATTTTCACTAATAATCAAAGTGCTGCAATGTGCACAGAGCTATCTGGCCATTAGGTCCAAGACAACTAAATCAAACAAAAGTTCCAGCCACCAAACTCAAGCATATCTCCTCCGCGTACCACATGATGCCGAAAGCCTCCTATGTGGAACTACGAGAGCGAGTCATTAAGTAAGTCACACAGTTCTGTGGGTGGCAGGTAAATGTAGGTGGTGTTTTCTACAGGTGTCATTAGGTGACAGCAACATCCCGTTCCCGTTCGTCACTGGTACTAGGTGTCTCATGCGCATGTGCAGCACATAACAAAATCGCGACTGTACTTACGGAGTGTGCAAACAAAGAGCAACGTGTGTGAGTGTGTGTGTGTATGTGTGTGTGTGTCTGTGTGTGTGTCTGTGTGTGTGTGTGTGTGGGAGGGGGGGGGGGGGAAGGACTGCGTGCAAAGGAAATTCATAAGGAAATGCTTCCTGTTTATGCTGACACATGTTTGTTCCGTAAAGCGGTGCATAAGTGGGTAGAAATATTTTCTCAAGGACGCTCTAAATGTGTTGATGAAATCCGATCTGGTCGTCCTGTTGAGACTGCAATAGAAACATCCAGCAGCGGGTGGAGATGATTAGAGGTGACGGGCGAGTAACGATAGACTCTGTAGCATGTGCGATAGGGTGCTCACATGGTTCAGCATATAGCATAATGCATGATCGATTGAAATTTAAGAAAGCTTTGCTTCTTCATGACAATGCCAGACCATATACAGCTCGATTAACTCAGGAGAAAATTGACCAACTAAGGTTGGAAGTTCTGGAACCTTTCAGCCCCGACTTAGCCCCTAGCGATTTCCACCTTTTTGGTCCACTGAAAACCCACCTTGGCGGGAGACATTTCGCCGAAGTTGAATGTGAAGTGAAAACGTGGTTTAGAAAACATACCACGCTTTTCTATGCAGCCGGTTTGGGAGGACTGATAAAACGATGGAATAAGTGCATCAATGTTGGTGGAAATTATGTTGAGAAATAAATGGAAAATGTATGTATAATAATAAACTGGTTTCAAGTTATTATTTGGATATTTTTCTACAGCCATTTGTGACTTTCTTATTGACTTCCCCTCGTTTGCGAAAGAAACGCGACTGAAGTACCATTTGACAAAGTATAATGTTTTCACACACACAGATATTGATCTATAACGACGGAATACTACCCCGGTGGATAGTACACAAGCTCCAAGACAATACAAGGTGGTGACTTGTATCTGCCTGTGCAGGAATATGTATTCTGTCTCATTGTCTCCCTTGCTTGTGGAACTCTATAATTTCAACAGGTCAACTTTCCATAACAACCTTGGCTACTACACCCTCCTTTTCCATTAACGGTCCAAAGTTAACATGCGGCATATTCTATGATTGCTGCCAAGGGAGGTTTAGTTGAGTTGTCTCCATATCTCCTCTTATATCCTGATCCTGTTTATTATAGTTACGGTTCTGTAGCATGTCCCTACGCCCCTTCTCTTTTCCTTCATCTTCAATTATCTGAGATTACAATATTTTTCCTTTCTTCTTTCCTACATCTTTAAATATCTGAGGTTCCAACATTTTCTCGCAAGTTAGTTTTTCATGTGTTTAACGCTAAGCTGAGGTCCCTAATTTTTTATTTTTGTTTGAATGGAGACGACTCTATTTGAGCTCCAGCGATTTGTGTGCTGTAAGTTGATTAAAAATAATCGTTGATCGTCAGTAGGAAGCGGGAATTTAAAAACTGGACATTGGTCAATCTGGTACAGTAAACCTGGTGGGTGAGGGGTGTTCGAACCCATGACCATTAAGCTGACAGGCACGTGTTTATAACACTGCTGTTATCGGATGTTTACATTAACCAAGCAGTTTTTGTAATGTAATTAACTGTAGCTAGACAAAACGTTGAGAAAACGTGACAATAGGTTGTGTACAATTCATGTATCTCAGGAGTCATTGAAATCTAGGAGTTTAATACTTTTAACACTTGACGTCTCGTTGTCATCAATCTAGGAGTTTAATACTTTTAACACTTGACGTCTCGTTGTCATCAATCTAGGAGTTTAATACTTTTAACACTTGACGTCTCGTTGTCATCAATCTAGGAGTTTAATACTTTTAACACTTGACGTCTCGTTGTCATCAATCTAGGAGTTTAATACTTTTAACACTTGACGTCTCGTTGTCATCAATCTAGGAGTTTAATACTTTTAACACTTGACGTCTCGTTGTCATCAATCTAGGAGTTTAATACTTTTAACACTTGACGTCTCGTTGTCATCAATCTAGGAGTTTAATACTTTTAACACTTGACGTCTCGTTGTCATCAATCTAGGAGTTTAATACTTTTAACACTTGACGTCTCGTTGTCATCAATCTAGGAGTTTAATACTTTTAACACTTGACGTCTCGTTGTCATCAATCTAGGAGTTTAATACTTTTAACACTTGACGTCTCGTTGTCATCAATCTAGGAGTTTAATACTTTTAACACTTGACGTCTCGTTGTCATCAATCTAGGAGTTTAATACTTTTAACACTTGACGTCTCGTTGTCATCAATCTAGGAGTTTAATACTTTTAACACTTGACGTCTCGTTGTCATCAATCTAGGAGTTTAATACTTTTAACACTTGACGTCTCGTTGTCATCAATCTAGGAGTTTAATACTTTTAACACTTGACGTCTCGTTGTCATCAATCTAGGAGTTTAATACTTTTAACATTTGACGTCTCGTTGTCATCAATCTAGGAGTTTAATACTTTTAACACTTGACGTCTCGTTGTCATCAATCTAGGAGTTTAATACTTTTAACACTTGACGTCTCGTTGTCATCAATCTAGGAGTTTAATACTTTTAACACTTGACGTCTCGTTGTCATCAGTCTAGGAGTTTAATACTTTTAACACTTGACGTCTCGTTGTCATCAATCTAGGAGTTTAATACTTTTAACACTTGACGTCTCGTTGTCATCAATCTAGGAGTTTAATACTTTTAACACTTGACGTCTCGTTGTCATCAATCTAGGAGTTTAATACTTTTAACACTTGACGTCTCGTTGTCATCAATCTAGGAGTTTAATACTTTTAACACTTGACGTCTCGTTGTCATCAATCTAGGAGTTTAATACTTTTAACACTTAACGTCTCGTTGTCATCAATCTAGGAGTTTAATACTTTTAACACTTGACGTCTCGTTGTCATCAATCTAGGAGTTTAATACTTTTAACACTTGACGTCTCGTTGTCATCAATCTAGGAGTTTAATACTTTTAACACTTGACGTCTCGTTGTCATCAATCCAGGAGTTTAATACTTTTAACACTTGACGTCTCGTTGTCATCAATCATACAATTCCTTGTGGTCGAGGCTCAGGAAGACATAGTGCGGTTATTAAGGAACCTTCATTTAAGTACCAATGTTTCAGTTTCACACATTCTAACACGATTGTATTTCTTATATAGCTACATGGGTGGGAGGAGCTTACATCAACGGAACAGCTGAAGTTATTGTCACTTCTGGAATACTATGGTGTCAGGCGCCTATCGGATACGCCCTCAGCCTTGTGTTTGGTTAGTTCATTTGTATGTGACTGAGTGCATGTATATGTTTTTTTTCTTCAAAAATAGGTTTTACTTTAACAGATACATTCAGTGAAACAACCGGTTATAATTATCCATCCATCATGTGCCATGCCGATAAGCGTGGGAGATCATGTTCTGCCATCTCACCCGATCACCAGAGTCGTGGATCAGTTCCATATTCCTGTCTCGACCATGCCACGTGGCCAAGCCATCCAGGTATTTACTTCTTGGTTTTCCCCTTGGTCTCTTCCCCTCGATCTTGCCAGTCGTAACCAAGTTCTTCAAGTCATTTCTTCTGATAACATGCCCAAAATATTGTAAATTATAATTATAGCTATAGTAAAACTTCGATTAACCGTCACCGTCGGGACCAGGGTTGTGGCGGATAACCGAATAGACGGATAATAGACACAATTTCATAATCGTTGAAAATTTCAAATCCTCCATCCATTTTTTTTTTACATTGCAACCAATCTGTCACTTCTTCTGACGCAATGTTTTCACTGTTTAGTCCTACATTGTTGCACAGTTGCACAATTTCGTCAACACTAACAGTCTCAGTTGCTTCAGTTCCGTCAATAGGTTCAGGCAAGAGTTTATTCCACCCACTCTTGAGGTTAGACACTGTAAGGTCAGCCCAGGCGACATTGAAAATAGCGTCCTTGATGTTGTATCTAGAGCTATTTTTAATTTTAGACGATGACGGATAACAGCAACTGGTGGTTACATAAGTGACGGTTAATCGAAGTTTTACTAAGGACGATGAGTATTTTGTACCGGTCTCTGTGGCTAAGGGCTTGCGAACGTGGTTTGTGAGCACGTATACCCGGGTTCGAAACGCAGCGGTGCTGGTTTTTTCGAAAAAAGGTATAGGAGCCGGTCGTTCAGAAAGCAAAGGCAAACTACTGAACGTACAATTTGCCCAGGAATCACGAACAGCGAAAATGCTGGGGTTGACTGCTACGTCCTGTGAAGGACATGCAACTTAATGTTTGTATTGTGATAATTCTAAGTATAATACAAACATAATCCAATGTAATATTTATTGCTAAGCTTCAAATCTTCTAAATCCCCATATTAATGCTTTGGTCGTTATGTTGTTGTTTTTTGTTTTGTTTTTCATAACATCCTGTCATACTTGTTGCCAATCATTTTGATGTTTGTTTTCATGTTACGATGTCAAACTGTCTTGCATATTGTGATCTGATTTTCTCTTGCCTCTCTCCCCTTCCACCATTCTTCTTGTCACAACATTTTCCATTTGACCACTCCTTATGACGTGCCCAGAGAATATCAATCAATCATGTGCCATGCCGGAAAGCGTGGGCGGTCATGATTCGCCATTTCACTCGATCACCAGAGTCGTGGATCAGCTCAGTGTTCCTGTCTCGTCTATGCCATGTGGCCAAGCCATCCAGGTATTTTCCTCTCGGTCTTCCTCTTGGTCTGTTCCCCTCGATCTTGCCAGCTGTCACCAAGTTCTCCAGTCCATTTCTTCTCATAACATGTCCAAAAAATTTTGACTGTCTACGTCTAATTTCTCTAATCAATCTACGATTTTCATTTGTCTCTTGTAGTACTTGGTCATTGGTTTTTCTATCTGTCCATGGTATTCTTTGCATTTTCCTCAGAAACCACATTTCTGCAGCCATCAGATGTTTTTCAGCTTGACTGCACATTGTCCAAGTTTCACATCCATACAAAAGAACAGGCTCTATGTATCCCCTCAACACTCTTTTTCTCGTTTCAATTGACATCATTTTATTGGTCAGAATGTTTTTCATCTTGCTAAAGGCTACTTTCGCAATGGCGATTCTTGTTCTAATCTCTTCAAGGCATCTGCCATCAGATTTTATGACTGTTCCGAGATAATTGAACCGATTCACTTGTTGAAGAATATTCCCATTTACTTGTATATTACATTGTGGTACTTCGTTCTTCCTAGTGACGACCATAACCTGTGTCTTCCTACAATTTAATTCCAACCCCAGCTGCTCACTGTGTACAACCACAGCGTCTACTAATTGTTGCAGATCCTGTGCATTGTCTGCAATCAATACTGTATCATCTGCATATCTAATGTTATTTATGTTTCGTCCTCCAATGCTGATTCCATTTAGGTCTTCTACATTTCTGAAAATATTTTCACTGTATAAGGAAAAAAGATCTGGAGACATTACACATCCCTGCCTAACACCTCTCTTAATAGGTTGGTATTGTCCTACTTCATTATCAATTCTTATGGCAGCTTGTTGTTTCCAATATATGTTTTTTATAAGTCTAATGTCTTTCCCATCAATTTGTAGATCTGCAAGCATATCCACAATGTTGACATGTCTTACTCTATCAAAAGCCTTTGTGTAGTCAATAAAGCAAAGATGTATATCCTTGTTTACTTCTAAAGCACGTTCAATAACTGTTCGCAGCATATACACAGCATTTACTGTACCCTTTCCTTCTACAAAACCACATTGTTCTTCCCCTATTTCAGGTTGTATTTTCTTCCTCACTCTTTGCATGATAATTCGTAACAAAATCTTTGTGATGTGACTCATTATACTAATTGTTCTATGTTGATCACATTCTAAGGTTCCTGATTTCTTTGGGATTGCAATAAATACAGAATTACATAATTCAGAAGGTATATCTCCAGTATCATATAATGTGTTCAGCAGTCTAGTGACTTGCTCTAGTCCAAATTCTTCTAAAGCTTTAATCATTTCTGTTGTGATGTTATCTGCACCGGGGGCCTTGCCAGCTTTCATATGCTTAAGAACATTTTGAACCTCCATCTTTAAAATTGCTGGTCCTTCATTATTAAATCTAATAGTATACTGTTCCTCTCTGTTATCATTATACAGGTCTTTCACATAATCTGTCCATACATGTAGAATCTGATCTTTTTCTATTATGATTTTGCCATCTTAGACAGCCTGTTGATGTACTTGTTCTTTTATTAGTAAGTTCCTGAATCCTTTTGTGCACTAATTTGGTATTTTGACTGTTGTGTTGTTTTTCAATTTCTAAGCACTTTTCCTCAAGCCATGATTCTTTTGCCTTCCTACATAATATTCTGACTTGTCTGTGAATTTCTTCATATTAGGCAGGATTATTTTTGTTGAGTCTTCTTGTTTCCATTAAGTGTAAAATTTCCTCAGTTATCCATTTCTTACGACCCACCTTCTTTAATTTTGGAATAGTTGTTTCTGCAGCCATATTGATTGAATTCTTTAACATTTCCCATTGATCATCCACATCCTGGAATAGGATCTCTAGATCAGACAATATTTCAAATCTGTTCTGTACTTCTATGTTGAATTTGTTTTGTATTTCCTTGTCATTACTCAATGTACACAAATCATATTTAGTGTTCCCTGTTGTATACTTGACTTTCTTCAACTTTATCCTCAATGTTCCTGTGAGTAATCTGTGGTCACTATAACAGTCAGCACTGGGAACTGTTTTTGCTACTGTTAGGGCGTTTCTAAATCTTCTGCTAATGAGAATGTAGTCAATCTGGTTTCTAATCCTGCTATCAGGACTCCTCCAGGTCCATAATCTTCTAGGGTGTTGCTTGAACCAGGTGTTTCCTACAATCATTTCCTGTTCTTTTGCCCACTCTACTAGTCTGTATCCTCTTTCATTTCTCTCTCCTAAACCATAGTTTCCTACTGTGTATCTATCCCCTTGATTTCCTACTTTTGCATTGAAGTCCCCTATTATGATGTTTATTTCTGAATTTTTACATTTCTTTAAGGCAGACTCTATGTCATTATAAAATTCCTCTACACTATCTTCACTGGACTCTCCTGTTGGGGCATATACTTGAATAACATTTATGTTAAAAGGTCTGCCACTCAATTTAACTAGTAGTACTCTGTCCGACACGGCCCAATATCCCTGAACAGACGTTGATGTTTTCCGGTCCAAAACTATTGCCACTCCCCCATGCCGATCCTCACCTCCAGAATAAATAATCTTAAAATCTTTATGTATCTTGATGCCTGCTCCTGTCCATCTCGTTTCGCACATACCTAATATATTAATTTTTTCTCTTTGAATTTCTTGTGTTATGTTCTCTAATTTTCCGTCGTTGTTTAGCGTCCTAACGTTCCATGTTCCTAATTTTAATGTCTCTGTCCTTGTCTTGCGATGATCAGTCTTTAAGCGAATCATAATAAGATTATGAGAATATAGAGAGAATATAGACTGCTTATATCAGATACGAGTAACATGCTGGAAGGTGCAGGGATGGTCTGCTTGACGAGGGATACAGGACAATGTTGACATCTGGGACATACAAATGAATATAGCAGGAGAACTGGCAAGGGATCGAGACTTGTTATAGATGACGTAATGAATTCGACGTTCTGCAATGGGTCAGGAGTTTGAAGAATCAGGTATCAGATACGAGTTCTCTTCTTGGATTATGTTTTTTTTTTTTTTCAAGGCGTCCTTAAAGACAAGACATTCTCAGCAATTTTCTAAAACCTTTCTAAGTAATTTCTCACTAATTTCCGGATTGTCTATGATTCACTTCCATACATCAAAATCGTCCCTCTGTAACTCGTTCAGTGAAGATACGAAGCATAAATCATTTTTCATTATATAAATGTTGTTTTGGCATAAGCTATTTTACTATCATGCCTTTATTACGTGGATATGGCATTTACAATGTGCCCACATAGTTTATCTTGTTAACTTGCTTCAAACGTGTTGTATTTATCATGATTCTGTTTATTCTTGCGATTGCAATTACTTCTGTTATTCTGCTATTTAGACTGATTCCTATATTTTGATTTCCTGTTGAGTTTATATCCATCACTTCATGCAAATGGATTTCACTTCCACGAAGGGAATGTTCCAGTAGTGCCTTGTAGGTCGTATGACATTGTTAACTAAAATCGATTATCGATAGCGGGAATTTCCAAACATAAAACAGCGGTTACAGGCAAAAGGATCAAATCCATTGGTTCTGCGTTTGCCCCATTAGCTCGATGTCTCTCAGCACAGAGGCCAACCGCCTGACGAAACGTCGCACCAGGCACGATTATCCAACGGCGATGCAAAGTGTTCTCGAACGGAAAAAAAACTGCACCCGAGAACCAAATGACGGAGACTAACAACGAACCCCAGACTTTCTGAGCACGATGTAGGAGGAATAACCACTTCGCCAAACATAATTTACCATTAACTATTACGCTCACACCTAATACATACTGGAAAAATGTCATATAATCATTCTTTTTTTATTATCATAATCGTAATCTTTATAATCACATCCTTCTCCTCCTCCTCCTCCTCCCCCTCCTCCTCCTCCTCCTCCTCCTCCTCCTCCTCCTCCTCATCATCATCATCATCATCATCATCATCATCACTATCAACATTACCCTCATCCTTCTCCATCTCTTCTTCTTTATTCAGTATTATTAACCTCGCGGAGACTTTCTTTCTGCAGTACCCGCATCTTTAAATGTGATGTATATTCAATAGCATGTAGATTGCTGTGCATGATTGTTCTTGCTATAATCATTATACGCGCGAGTAGGATAATCCTGTCTACAATCTTTGCTAGGTAAATTTAAAGTTAAGAAAAATTTGATGAAGCACTTCTTATCTTCATACTGTGGACTAATTGATCGCACCGTGGTATTATCCAGGTGGAATGTTCTTTGCTAACCGAATGCGAACAGAAGGCTACGTCACAATGCTCGACCCGTTTCAAATCAAGTTCGGCGAGAGAATGGGCGGTCTCCTATTTATCCCAGCATTGCTAGGTGAGGTATTCTGGACAGGGGCCGTCCTGGCAGCCCTAGGTAAGTGTACGCATGTGTGGATGTGTGTGTTGTGATGACGACCTGAGCTGAAAGAAACTTGAAGTCGATTCTTGTTGCCATGCCTATCTAAAGATCATTGGAGCCAGTCCAATCTTAAGAAAGAATTGATTCTCTTTGACAGAATGTGTCTTTTAATGTCTTACTTTGTAAAGAGCCATGAAAATATGTTTCATCTTATTCTTACGGATCGCTACAATGCACATGCAAAATGAAGCCAATTAATTGCTTTATTTGTGAAACAGAATGAAGAAATTATCGTTTGGATCACAAGGGATTAAAGATCATTTGATTTGTAGAAATGGATAGTAAGTAGCTGTAATTGGGAAAATTAAGACAGGATGGAAGTGCTATAGTAACTTTCATTCATTAATTCAGTAGTATGTCCTTTACAGAACCTCGCTACCCTAACAACCTTGAGGAAAACCTCTCGATCACAAGCAAGATGTCTCACGCCGGATACACCCTTCTGGGATCATCCGCCACATCCTGCACCCATCTTCTCTTTGGCCTTCCTCTTCCTCTCTTTCCAGGCATACACCCCTTCATTATTGTTCTCTCCAAACTTTCATGACGTTTCAAGTGACCAAAATATTTCAATTCTCTTTGTTTTATCGTCTTTAATAGCCAACCTTCTTCAATATTTCGCTCATGAAGTACGCGTGCATTTGTTCTCACGTCTCACAGGCGTATATTGCAATGGGAAAGATGCATGCTCTTAGAAATCTAATTTTTGTAGTTCTATCTGTCCCATTCCATAATGCTTTTTTTCTTTTTTTTTCTTTGAAGAGCAATAGATAATCGTCGTTTAATTTCTTTCATTGTGTCACCATTTTTGGTATTCAATGACCTAAAATATTGGAAAACTGCAATATAGTGGCCCTCAAAATGTTGGGTACGACTGTTCGGGGGATGGAGAGATCATGAAGAATGTGGAAAAGAGTGAATGCCAAGAAAGAGATATCTATTGGTATGTGTCGCGCTTCGAGAATAATCATTCGGTAACGTCATTCATTCATTCAATAGCATGTTCTTTGCAGAACGTACTTAATTACATACATAACTGAGATTATGTGTCCGAGTAAGTGAACAATTAACACCAAGTGGTAGAATGGTAAAGATTTAGGTATGATCATGTGTTATCCATAGGCCGTGGATAACTATCAACTATCAACAGTTGAAAAGCCATATTTGTGTGTGTGTGTATGTGTGTGTGTGTGTGTGTGTGTGTTTGTGTGTGTTTATTTATTTATTTTTTGTTTGTTTGGCTATTTACGAAATTCGAGGCCTGTTAAACAAGATCTTTGGCCGGGGAAAATATAGTTTTTCATCTGAAGGCTGAAACCCTAATTTCCTTGAAAGTATTCTCATCTGGAATGTACACACTAATATAAGCGGTACTGACATTGTGGGAAACATTTCAGAAAGACCTCTTTGGGAGGGGAGTTCATTATGGCCGACGCGTTCCAAATACTGTCTTCCGGTGACCTACATCGTATGCATGTCAGCGACATTTTCAGCCAGGGGGACAGTCAGAAATAGCATTTTCAGCAATGGGGACATCCAGAAATTGCATGGAGCCGTGTTGAGAGAGAAGGGAACATAGTGAACCAGAGTAATAAGTATATAGCCAAGAAGTTTTGAATTATTATAGGATATGCCAAGATTGGTCTTAGTGTTGCTGTGCAACGCAGACGAACGGACCTGAGAGTAAATGGAACTTGCAGACCGCCTATTCTTTGCATCGATAACCGGCGAATAAAAAGGAAACCAATAGTTTATGAATATTACTGCCGCCATAACAAGGGGAAACAAGAAACAAAGAATGTATGAAAGTTACTCTAGCCACAGCGTGGAGAGCGTTCCGCATAACGTCTTCCCGTGACTCAGTCAGATCTCCAGCTCCAAATACTGGATCTCCACTCTGAGAGTGTTGAACATCACAGTCTTCGCTTGCTTGGTCACGCTATCGCACGGCACATTGTGCAATCACCAACAAAATAAAAAAAAAACTACTCTCTAATGGCAACTGCAATGATTGGTGGGACAAATTGATCGTCCACAGCTTCAATTCAAAGATAAATGCAAGCTAGGCATTACATTTTGGGTTTACCCACAGCAAATTGAGTTAAGAGGCTTGTGACCCTATAACATCGAAGTGCACCTCATGGTATAATTTCCATTTAGTCAGTTACGATGTAACTGTATGATGTGTTTACGAAGTAAAAAGACACAGGTTATGGTCGTCACTAGGAAGAACGAAATACCACAATGTAATATACAAGCAAATGAGACTATTCTTCAACAAGTGAATCGGTACAATTATCTCGGAACAGTCATAACATCTGATGGGAGATGCCTTGAAGAGATTAGAACAAGAATCGCCATGACGAATATAGCCTTTAGCAAGATGAAAAACATTCTGACCAATAAAAAGATGTCAATTGAAGCGAGAAAAAGAGTGTTGAGGGGATACATAGAGCCTGTTCTTTTGTATGGATTTGAAACGTGGACAATGAGCAGTCAAGCTGAACAACATCTGAGGCTGCAGAAACGTGGTTTCTGAGGAAAATGCAAAAAGTACCATGGACAGACAGAAAAACCAATGACCAAGTACTACAGGAGACAAATGACAATCGCAAATTGATTAGAAAAATTAGTCGTAGACAGTCACAATATGTTGGAAATGTTATGAGAAGAAATGGATTGGAGAACTTAGTGACAACTAGCAAGATCGAAGGGAACAGACCAAGAGGAAGACCGAGAGGAAAATACCTGGATGGCTTGGCCACATGGTATGGACGAGACAGGAACACTGAGCTGATCCTCGACTCTAGTGATCGAGTAAAATGGCGAGTCATGACCGCCCACGCTTTCCGGCATGGCACATGATTGATTGATTATTTGAGTTACGACCAC
>OY992880.1:61669334-61709334 GCA_963921405.1 Cepaea hortensis | reverse complement strand
TCAACTCATCTTCCAAGCACGACATTGTTGTTGTAATGGGTGATTTCAATGCCAAGATAGGGTCTGACAATAAGGGTGTTGAAAGATATATGGGAATTCACGGCTTAGGGGATATGAACCAAAACGGAGAGAGACTACTAGAATTCTGAGAAATAACAAATCTGATAGTAGCAAACTCTTTATTTCCGCACAAAGATATTCACAAAGTCACGTGGAACTCGCCTGATAACATCACAAAAAATCAGATAGACCATTTTTGCATTAATGCCAAATTCCGTTCATCAGTACAAGACGTTAGAGCCTACAGAGGTGCAGATGCTGGCAGTGATCACAATCTATGCATTGCCAAACTAAAAATAAAGCTCAAGACTCTGCACAGATCACCCAGAATTAAGAAAATAAACTCACAGTCCCTACTGACTAAAGAACACCAACTCGCATTCAATTCAGAGGTACGAAGCAGCTATGCTAACAAAGAAAGTGTATCGAGCAATGCAAATATTAAAAACAACATTGAAGAAAATTGGAATTTCCTAAAAAATACCTTGCTAAATGCTGCAACAAACACAGTCGGCTACGTACAAAGACAGACGAAGAAGTGGCTAAGCGATAACACCTGGACGAAGATACAAGAAAGAAAACAAGCAAAACTAACACTTCTTTCTGCAAAAGACACATCTACATATGATACCCATAAGCAAAAATACTCTATGTTGGATAAAGAGGTGAAATCAAATGCACGAAAAGACAAACAGAACTTCATTCACAGCCTGGCCTCCGAAGCCGAAGCAGCTGCCAGAACTGGAAACAACAGAGCCGTATTCCATATCATGAAGCAACTATGCAATCACTCACCTACACCAAATATACCCATCAAAGACAAACAAGGCAATCAATTGTTATCCGATGACCTTCAAAAGCAACGATGGGCAGAACATTTCAAAGAAATATTAAATAGACCGCAGCCTGATACTGTTCCGAACCTGGATGGAGAAATTACTATGCCCCCACTAGATGCCTCCTGCGAGTCATTCACCATGGAAGAGATTAAAGCAGCCATCAAAAAATTGAAGAACAACAAAGCTGTTGGTGAAGATGAAATCTCAGGAGAAATGCTCAAAGCAGCAGATGAGAACACCTTACAACGTTTGTTACAGCTGATCAATGAAATCTGGCAAAGCGAATCCCCACCACAACAGTGGATAGATGGTGTAATTTTCAAACTGCCTAAAAAGGGCGATATGTCTGATTGCAATAATTGGCGTGGTATCACTCTATTGTCAGTACCAGGAAAACTTTTTTGTAGCATGTTACTTGAGAGATTGAAAAAGGCGATAGATGAAAGGCTCAGAGAAGAACAAGCAGGCTTCAGACCAAAACGGTCATGCATAGACCACATTTTCACCCTCAGAATAATCATTGAAGACTCCGTAGAATTCCAGTCGAAATTAATCACCAACTTTGTCGACTTTCAAAAAGCCTTCGACAGTATCCACCGTCCTTCACTTTGGAATCTACTTAACATCTATGGTTTTCCTACCAAATATACCAACGTCATAAAATCTTTCTACAAAGAAACACGTTGCTGCGTAAGAACAGAAACAGGCAACTCTGACTGGTTCTCAGTCAAAACAGGAGTGAAACAGGGTTGTGTCTTATCACCGATGCTTTTTGGAATAGCTATCGACTGGGTCATGCGCAAATGCACAAACAACACAAATATGGGTATCCATTGGGTTGACAAAATTCTAGAAGACCTGGACTTTGCCGACGACATAGTGCTTTTGAGTTCAACACACCCGGATGCCCAAGAGAAAATAAACCACCTCCAAAATGTTTCAGGGCAAATTGGTCTCCAAATTAACACCACAAAAACAAAGACTATTGATCTTACCAACAGTTCAGATGACACCAAATTGAACAGCTACGTTCTTGAAAAAGTCAACAGCTTTACATACCTAGGAAGCAAAATGACATCTACAGGGGACTCAACACCAGAAATATCATCTAGAATCGCACTGGCATCTAGTGCCTTCAATAAACTGTCAAACATCTGGAAGTCAAAGACACTCAGCAAACACACAAAACTTAAAATCTTCAACTCTTGTGTGATTCCAGTGTTAACGTATGGATGTGAAAGTTGGAAATCAACGGTAGCTTTAGATAAAAAATTAGACAATTTTGAGAACAAATGTCTTAGAAGACTTCTAAACATCCACTGGACAGACTTCAGAACCAATTCGCAAATAAGACAAGAGACTAAGCAAGATACAGTATCCAATTTCATAAGAAGACGCCGTTGGAACTACATCGGCCATGTACTCAGAATGGACAAGTCAAGACTCCCCTATCAAGCCCTCATATGGTCACCGGTAGGGAAAAGAAAACGGGGAAGACCAAGAGAGACCCTGCGTAGAACCATCATTAGAGAAGGCTCATTCAATGACCAAGTAAATATCCAAGATCTACAACAGGTAGCAGCGAACCGCCAAGCATGGAGAGACAGGACTTCTGCCCTATGCGCCGCTTTAGGCTCAAGAGGAAAGACTAACTAACTCACTGATACTACTAACAAGAGTAGCATATGTATGGACTACGCTCCAGCACAAAGAGAGAGACAGCAACAGAAGAAACCCAATCTTCTTTGTGGATATAGTATTTGACTGATTTGAGTGATTGAAAGTAAATAAATTAAAAGTAAAATTTCATGCAGTCTTCAATGTGAAGACGGTATTTGATTAACTGATCGAGTAGATTAGTGCTTGATAGTAATACATTACAACAACTGCAACCAGTCTTCATTGTGAAGACATATTTGATTGGACCATTGAGTGATTGATTAAAAAAAAACAGATTGTAACTATAATTACATTATATTAATGAGTCAACACTTTATCGAATGAGTGATTGTAAATACGTCGCAACTATGCTTGATTGCCAGTCTTTGGGTCATGTGTTAGATGCTTCATCATCCTACCAATGCCGGTCTCACATCTCAGTCTGATTGCGAAGCAATTTATTTACTTTCAATCACCCAAATCAGTCAAATACTATATCCACAAAGAAGCGGGAATCTTATTTCTCAGGGCTCTCATGTCGACCTTAATTAAAATGGGCACTAGAGAATTTCGTTAGAAGTTAAAGCGGCCGGCGTGATTGCAGATTAGTCTAACATTATCGCTCCAGCACCATATATCCAACGCCTTAATGCGTGTTAATCTGTAGTTTACAATATACACAATGCACCAAATAGCGTGACAATTTACTATATAACCAGTGCGCCAAATAGCGTGACAAAGGAGCTCTTTACTTGTATATGGTCACCTATAAATGCAACCAATCTTCATTGTGGAGTTGACACTTTATTAAATGATTGATTGTTTAACTGACTAATTGATAGTAAATACATTTTAACAATACAGGCACCCAATGCTCAAATATACAGAATACACAACTTGTTCCTTCCAGGTTTATTTCCAACGTGTCCTGTCCTCCAAGTCGGCCTTCAAAGCTCAGATTCTCTCCTACATCGCTGCCATTGGTTGCCTCGTTCTGGCGATGCCCGCCGCTCTGCTGGGGATTACAGCAGCCTCTGCGGGTATTTGTGTGTTCTTATTTACAATTGACGTTCTCCGTGGCGAAGGCATTACGGACGCAGTTCGTAATCTCGCAAACCTGCCTTCGAAACACAGCTTCGGGCGATTTGGCAGCAGAATGTCCTGCGCTGGGCTTTTACGAAATGATATGGGTGTCGGTCGTTCAGAAAGCAATGGCAAACTACTGAACGTAAGCTTGCCAATAGATCACAACAGCAAAAAATTCTGGTGTTGACTGCAACGTCCTGTAAAGGATATGCAACTAGCTTATTTACAATCAGTGAAAGTAAACTAGCCAACAGATCACAACAGAAAAAAAAACATTGCTAGTGTTGACTGCGATGTCCTGTAAAGGATATGCAACTAACTAACTTATGTATAATCACCCGTGACTGTTACAGTGTGATGACAAAGGGTATCATTGCTGTTAAGTTAAAAGTATAATAATCCCATTTACAGTTAACGGTATAATAAACCCCTTTGCGGTTACAGGCAAAATAACCCAATTTACATATAATTTTAGTATAATAGAGATGTATTGTTTGTTTCACAATATTTTTTGTAACCAAAAAAAAATTACAGAGAACAGACATATCACCTTCAGCCGGTATTTTACTTTCTTAGAAAAATCTGACACCAGTTGTATACTGGTGGGTAGAGCCAGAAGTCAGACTTATCGGTGATCATTAAGCCCAGCGATTAATGGGTGAATTGACGGTCATCGTATCACCAGGCGATTGCAATGAGACTAGTCTATCTGGTTTGAAGTATTGCAATAAAATAGCTAACATTATATTAACTTCATCTTATACTAACTTAATAAAATTGTAACTAGTAACTATACACAAATAAAATATTATTTAAGTGGAGCCAAAGGCAACGACCAGGGCATTAGTCCAAGCATTATAATAACGAAATGTTAATAAGCTGTTACTGTCCTTTCACTCTGGCACGCACGCACGCGCGCGCGCACACACACACACACACACACACACACACATGTACAATGGCAGGAATGCAGGCCGTCAGATAGTCAGACAGGCAGGCAGACAGTAGGTAGATATGTAAGTAGGTAACTGTGGGATGGATGGATAGATAGATACACAGAGAGTCAAACAGACATACAGAAAGACAGGCGGACAGATAAATAAGGACGATCTTAGGACACATAGACAGACAGACAGAGAGGCAGTCGGACGGACAGACAGGCTCGCAGACAGACAGACGGTCAGACAGGTGCTTGGATGAATGGGTGGATGGATGGTTGGATGAATGCTTAATGTATGTATGAATGGATGCGAATGTGTTTGAGTGAGTGCATAAATACATGGATACATACAGAACTTGATAATTAAACCTCACTTTCTTCAGACTGGAACCGCACCTCATGGCCAGGAGAAGTTCCAATTCCAAAGAAAGACATTCCAATGATTCTCCCCATGACTCTTCAGTACCTCTGCCCACCAGTCATCACATTCCTGGGTCTAGGAGCCCTGTCTGCTGCTGTCATGTCATCGGCTGATTCTTCAATCCTGTCAGCTGCCTCCATGTTTGCCAGAAACATCTACCGATCGCTCATCAGACAAGTGGTTTGTAGCAAATATAGAATACAAATACTAAATATAATAAAAATAATAATAATAATAATAATAATAATAATAAGTCTTTATTTTCAAAGGGTTAAGAATTGGGCACGCAGGCCCGTCTGACATTCTGCCCTTCTTCTCTATTTCCTCTCATACATTCTTTCATTCAACATCACTTATGAAGCAACTTTTGACAATATACAAAGGTCAAGGACCTTCTTACCCGCCTTAATGCATACTGGGCAATTGTAATTTGACCAATATTTCGATAGTTTAATGGGCACCCGATGGTTGACGTTTTCAGCATCTGGACAGCCGCTTGTGCTTCCCATGACATTTCGTGGTACTCATTGAAGACAGGGTAGACCTGGAAGTGTAGGTCATTTAGGGGGGAAAAAACAACGATTCCCGCCTCGATTTGTACTCGAATACATGACCACACGGTCGTCAGCAAGCCTAATTGCTACTAGGTTGCTTACCAAAGCAACCCATGACATCTAATTGCAAACACCGGGTGTTGTGGTCGGTATTACGCCGCCCGCATTAACTTCGCAGGGAATTTCTTGGTACCCAATTTAGGCTGGATCGATTTGCGAGCCCAGGTCAATTTTACAATCCGTATATATGCGAAGCATCATAACATTTAGAGTCAGAAATCTGGTTCTGAAACGTAGAACCATCATCAGTGAAGGCTCATTTAATGGCCAAGTAAACATCCAGGATCTACAACAGGTAGCAGCGAACCGCCAGACATGGAGAGCCATGGCTTCTGCCCTATGCGCCGCCTTGGGCTCAAGAGGAAAGACTAACTAACTAACTAATATATGCGAATTCGAACACACGCTCACCGTGCTGGCTGGCGATCGTCTAGCCTTTACGCCAACACGGCTCATCTCTTCCTCTCATCCTCCCCCCCCCCCCCCACCCAAACACACACATACGTACACACACACAATATGCTTGAAGGATTTATCTAGTTATTTTACTTTCTGTTGTGTGAATTCTGCAGTATGTACCTGACGAGATGCAGCGAAATATTCCAGGCAATAAATCTTGAAATCTATTGTTTATGTCTTCGTTATTCAAATTCACTGCGGGAAAACATTGTTTTGAACATTCCAATACGCCAATCCGCAGATGTGACATTCCAGTAGCAATCTTACAGACTCAATTAGTTTTTTTTAGCTTGGAGAAGGGAAGTAGAGCTCTGTAACATAGTCAGCATGGAGATCTTACTTTGTTACTGCATCTGGGGGATATTGGCTACACAAACCTCGCATAGATAAAATAGATGCAAATCCCTTTCAATGCTCAAAATTCCACAAGATCAAAGCATGAGACTGACGATTTAACTATCAGACTTCCAGAGGATTAACTAACCAATAAACCAACCATTCTGTCAACCACATAATCAACCAACCAACCAATCATCCAACCAACTAACCAGCCAACCAGCTTTTCTCATTCCTCCTCATATCTAAATTTGTCTATGCTACTTCTGAAAAACTCCGACCACTGTATTGCTAATGCGGTTTAATATTAACTGCATTACCCAAGTAGCCTAAACTCATGTAATTAAAAAGTGCTCTGCATTGCTTACTCATGACGGCTTATGGGAAGTTATTTAAGTGCCTGGCGTGGAGCAAACATGGCAGATCATGACCCTCCACACCTCTCTGTCATCTGATATTTTAATAAAGTTGGCCTTCTTTATTCTATTACTTACAACCCGACTGTTTACGCTTTCAGCGAACATATTTTTCTGTTTCCCTTTGCCTTTCTCGTCTACTATTCATCACCATAATGTTACATCCTCCAGCCATTCTCCTATATTTATATTTAATAATACAAATACAAATTTAAAACTGAAATTGAGCAAAATAAAATATTTTGGGCATGTAAGAAGACATAAATTCCAGAAAAAGACATTTATAGAGGGAGGTGTCCCGGAAAGAGGACGATAAAGCAGACTATAATGAAGATGGGTTTAAGATGTCTTAGAGAATTTCAACACGATCGAAACAGAGTCAAGACAAATGGCTAGAATTTGATGATGATGATGATGATGATGATGATGATGGTGGTGATGATGATGATGATGATGTGGATGCCATTTAGTTGGTCTGTGAAATTCGTTTGTCTTCTCGTATATATATATATATATATATATATATATATATATATATATATATATATATATATATATATATATCATTCATCTCATTGGCACCTTTCCGTCTTGACAGACGATAGTTTGGTACATTGTGCTTCAAAAAGGCTTAATAACTACGATCCATGGCGGTGGCGAGTGTGGCTGGTAAGGTCAATTCTTGCTGCAAATGTTTGCCCACAGTAGGTGCATGTGAAAACATGGTCATTTCCACCATTTTGCACCATCTTACGTCTCTCACGCTCTGTGTGTGCTTTATCTGCAATCATTTTCTCCTTTGTCTTTATTCCATTTCTGATAGTTGCCCTCCAAGCAACACGTTCAGCGACGACGTGTTCCCATTGTGCATTATCAATGCCTGTATCAATCATGTCCCGCTTACACACATCTTTGTATCGTAGTAGAGGCCGACCCTGAGATCTCCTACCCGTCTGTAATTCACCAAAAAAGATATCCTTTGGTATTCTACCATCATCCATCCTCCTAACATGTCCTATCCATCTAAGTCTACGAAGACTGAGCATGGAATACACCGTCACACAACCTGATCTTTCCAATACTTCAGTATTTGTGATTTTGTCTTGCCACTTAATACCAAATATTCTTCGCAGACACCGCATATGAAAGCTGTTTAAACGTTTCTCTTGGCGTGAGTAAGTTGTCCAGGTTTCACTGCCATAAAGAAGAGTACTAAGGACACAGGCTTGGTAGACGAGGACTTTTGTTTTGGCAGTAAGCTTCCTGTTCTCCCAGACTCTTTGTGCTAACATGTTCATTGTTGTTGCTGCCTTGCCAATCCAGATGTTGATTTCCTGATCGAGGGATAAGTTCACACCAGAGGAAAGTTAACACCTATACATCTGGAACAAGACAAGCTGCAGAAGCTGCCGGATCAGCAAAGCAATGCTCTAACTGTCCGCCAGTCGGAGCTTCGATCCTAGACCAGCTGCCAACCAAGGCTTAAGGCCTGGTCTGCCCTGCCATGACTTATTTTGTCTTTGGGTTGCATTTCCTCGCACCAGGATAAGGCTAGTACCCTCCCAATTGCGCTCTTCCGCCCGAAGCCGTTGGCACAATGTGGGGTGTCGGGTTTGGTAAGCGCCGCCCAACATTCGGCGCCGACAGAAAGCAGGTAGTACCGTCTACTGTCATACGGTAGTCATATATATATGTATATATATATATATATATATATATATTTTTTTTTTTTTTTTTTTTTTAGCATATCCTTTACAGGACTTAGCTGTCAACACCAGCATCTTTCAGCTGTATGTTGATCTCTTGGCAAGATTACGCTCAGTAGTTTGCCATTGCTTTCTGAGCGGCCGGCTCAGTATCCTGCAAGTCACGAGCGGGGGTCGAACCGCCTCAGCTCTCGCTCCGCTACGAGACTCTGCGTGATAAACGGGATTACAGAGAGAAAGTGTTGTAACCCCACAGCCAGAGAGACCGGCTATATAAATATATATATATATATATATATATATATATATATATATATATATATATATATATATATATATATATATATATATATATATATATTAGGGACGTTCATTTGAAACTCGTTCCAATGGCTTTATTATAAAAGCCTGAAAGAAACATTAACAGATGTGGTAGAATTAAACAAAGCATTCATTTTGAATGAATTATGCACCATGGGTTGGTCAGAAGAAGTTGCCGTAGGCATTCAGGCAAGCATCCCATTGCTTAGATAGGCGGCGAATGCCGTCCGCAAAAAAGAATTGTGGTTGCTCGCTGAACCAAGTGTTTACCGCGTTCATTACGCCTGCATCTGTGTGAATTCGTTGTCAATTGAGAGCTTTTTTTTAGAGGTCCGAACAAATGAAAATCACATGGTGAAAAATCAGGACTATAGGCTGGATGTTGCAGAATTTCCCACTTCTTCCTTGCTAATGCTTCCTGCACAATCTTTGCCACATGCGGCCAAGCTTTATCGTGCACTAAAATCACACCGTGAGAAAGCATGCCGGGTCGTTTATTCCTGATGGCTTTTTGCAGCTTGTCTAGTGTTTGCAAGTAGTGAGTAGAGTTGATGTTGACACCAGGTTCTTTAAAGTCGGCCAACAATGGTTCTTCATGGTAAAAAAATGCGCTCAGCATAACTTACCAGCGGAAATCTGTAACTTGAATTTTTTTGGGTTTTGGTGATCCAGCATGCTTCCATTGCATGCTCTATCTTTTGCTGCTCAGCTAAAAGTGGTGACACCATGACTTATCGCCTTCCACTATGCGGAAGAGAAGTGCATCATCCTCCACTCTGTAATGCAGCTAGTGGTTCAAACACCACCCCATGCTGTCCTATTTTTTGGTGATTGGTCAACATCTGTGGTACCCACAGTGAAAACAACTTCGGATATTGCAGTTTCTTACGAACGACCTTTAGAATTGTCCCAATTGACACATCGAATTCTTTCGCAAGCAAACCTATGCTTCGATAACGGTTCATCTGTACTGCTGCATCAATTTTGGCGATGGTTTTTTTTTTTAATGTTGTAACAATATGCGCTTGAACCGGCCGTCGAAGATCTGTCGTGAACTGACGTCCTTTCCGAAACATTCGTGCCCAGTCTGTCACTGTTGTCTTCGACACACATTTGTTACTGTACGCTGCCTGCATTCTTTCAATGAATGTCCACTGGTCGACATCCATCAAATGCAAGAAACTGTATCAGCGCTCTTTGAGCTTATTTTGACGGATTTTGAATCAACCTGGCCATTTTCTCAACGGTCAGAAACAGAACCTATGCATCATACATCTTTTATTCATTGGTCAGTACTTATCCCATGACTATGACATGATCATGTTCAATGTACGCAATTAAGCACAGTGCGGCACGAACGGATTTCAAATGAACGCCGGTTACAACATTCTTCTCTGAAACCAAATATCCGCTGTCTCCAATTACCTACAAAAATGATTACTTATTGCCCAGCATTCGCAACCATACAGAAGACCAGACCACACACATGTGTTCAGTGGGATAATTTCTGTACTTGCCATTATTCCGTTTTCCATTATGTTTGCCGATTCTTATAGAAGAGTCTTTGGAAATGACTGTTATCTGTGCTGTATTTCTGTCTCACATCTTCCATCGTAGGCCACTGTGTATCCAAGATTTAGGTAAGAAGAGTAAAGGACACTTTTATCCGCATTAAGCTGCATAGGGCATTCGATGCCAGAGCTATTTTTAAATTCCAATCGGCGTTCCGTGGGCTATGTGGTATGTCTTTTGCCGGCCGCCTTTACTGCTCAAAACATTTCTTGGTACCCATTTTTTGCCTCTATATGTAAAGATGTTATTTAAATGTAAGTTGTGCTTTTAACACTACAATTAATTTACATGTGCTAATATTTAATTATTATCCCTTATTGTCTAGCATGGTTTGCAGAAAACTTCTAAAATCTGCTGTTAAAACGATGACATTTGCAAGTGGATATTAAACTTGTTTTCTTCACCAATATTCTACCTAAATTCTCGCTATAAATTGGCACAACGGCAGACTCGTCATTGCCGATAGTTTTACTTTCTGATATTTCAAACAAAGTCCAATAACCCCAAAACAACTAGTTTGCTACATCAACGATTGTTTCCCTTGATATAATTTCTATTTTACGCTAACTTACATAAGCCGGTCTCGGTTGCGAAGTGTTTATAGCCGCGGTTCGTAATCCCGTATACCCGCGTTCGAAACACAGCTGCGCGCAGTTCGGCAGCAGACTCCGGTGCGTTGGTTTTGCGTTGATGTCGGTGCCGGTCGTTTAGAAAGCAATGGCAAACTACTGAACGTAAACCTGCCAAGAGATCACAGCGGCAGAAATGCTGGTGTTGACTGCGATGTCCTGCAAAATTGATATGAAAAAAGACTTGCATAATGTTGTATTAAACTATCAGACTGCCATATTTGTTTACTATCTAGACCAGTGGTTCCCAAGCTTTTCAAGCAGAGGGCCATATCTACTATTTTCGGTAGTTAAGCGGGCCACAACGATATCTTATATATAAATTAGGATCGTCTGTCTGTCTGTATGTATGTATCTATGTATGTCCTTTATTTGTTCGCGAACGGCCCATCCGATTGAGATGAAATTTTCTACACGCCTTCCTTTCAATCCAGCGCAGCCAACTGTGATATTTTGTTAGTGTGAAATCGCCTGCTTACTCAGTATTATTTCATTTATCATTTTTCATCATAATTTCATATATTTCAGGGGACTTAACTCTGTAAAAGTTATTTCAAGGGGCATAACTTTTCTGTATAACTTATAGTCATATTGTGGCATCGTTTTCAAAGATTTATAAACTCTTTGTCCATAGTTATGTACCGGCATATGAGTTATAATAAATAATGATACAATCTGTAAGGCATTTTCAAAGTTTTCATAAAAATAATGCACAATGCATAACATTGTAACTCATCTTTTTTTTTGCTTAAGAAGTTACTGTAGTCATGCAGGTGATTAGAAAGAGTTTTCATTAAAAATAATGGATGGTGTGTGGAAGGACATTCTTTTAAGTTACTTTTTTTGTTGTATGAATTTAATGAGAACTTATATGACTACTTATATGAATTAAATGAGATGCTCCCCACCAGGGACTGGGCGAAGCCGGACAGGGTCAGGCAGACAGATAGACAGACAGACAGACAGATAGACAGTCGGGAACAGGAACTTATATGACTACTTATATAAATTAAATGAGATGCTTCACACCAGGAGCTGGGCGATGCCGAGCCGGGTCAGACAGACAGACAGACAGACAGACAGACAGACAGACAGACAGACAGACAGATAGATAGTCGGTAACGGGAACGGGAACTTATATGACTACTTATATGAATTAAATGAGATGCTCCCCACCAGGGTCTGGGCGAAGCCGGGCTGGGTCAGACAGACAGATAGACAGACAGATAGACAGACAGATAGACAGTCGGGAACGGGAACTTATATGACTACTTATATGAATTAAATGAGATGCTCCACACCAGGAGCTGGGCAATGCCGGGCCGGGTCAGACAGACAGACAGACAGACAGACAGACAGACAGACAGACAGACAGACAGACAGTCAGTCGGTAACGGGAACGAGAACTTATATGACTACTTATATGAATTAAATGAGATGCTCCCCACCAGGGTCTGAGCGAAGCCGGGCAGGGTCAGCTAGTAAAATTATAAAAGTCTTGCAATATCATTCTTACCTTAACTTTCCTCAAGAAAATTCTAAAACTGTAAAGGCAGTCAATGTCAATACTACACTGCGGTCATTTTTTGGTTTAAAATCGAAAGTTCATTTAACAATAAATTTTTAATCAATTTAGAAAATTGCTATTAATGTAATTTATTTACAGTTGTAACTGTTTTTTTTTTTTAAATAACCAGTTACTTCAGTTCAGATGCCAGTTTATCAATGTCTGGGCACAAATCTGTCCGGCCCAAAGTCATAAGCGCAGCTAGGTTACTGGCAGTGAGTCTGGGGCGTTGCTTGTTTTTTATAACGGTCATTGCGGAAAATGACTGCTCGCATCTGTAAGTCGAACCAAAACGACAGATGTATCTCTGGGCAAATGAATGGCATCAGGAAATAAGAACGGATTTATGAAGAGGGCAACATTATCCTCCTATATTGTGAGCTCTCGAAATCTCGACTGATAGATATCCAGAAGACTTTCAACTTTTACTTTGTACTGTGACAAGTCACATTTCTTTTCCACCACAAGCGTCTTCAGAGTTGGAAACGCCTCTAAAGTCCCTTCAGTCAGCTGTCCGATAAACAGTCGTAGTCTCATTTTAAATGAAGAAATGTCATCGCACAAATTTGTGAATTGTTTGTTTTTTTCCCTACATATTTGCATTTAAAGAGTTTAAATGAGACGTGATGTCCCCAAAAATACCAGGTCATTAAGCCAGTCACCGTTCAGCAGACATTCCCGTTCTGTAGGCAATTAATTTATTTCAGACAGAAACAGATAGACGCTATTTTACAAGGCCAGAAACGTGACAGAGCTTTCCCTTTAGATAGCCATCTGACATCACAGTGTAACAGTAGCTCACCGTATTCCTCATTTAGGTCTGATAGAAACTGTCTGAACTCACGCCTGTTCAGCGGCTTACTTCAAATTTTGTTCACACATCTCATAACAACATCGATGACATGTTTCAGATTTAATGTCTTTCCATAGAGCTTCGTGGTGAATGATACAATGATATTTTAATATAGTGCGGCCAAGAAACTGTTCCAATATTGCTAGACATCCAGACTTTTTACTC
The DNA here is from genome assembly GCA_963921405.1 of Cepaea hortensis. Taxonomy (NCBI): domain Eukaryota; kingdom Metazoa; phylum Mollusca; class Gastropoda; order Stylommatophora; family Helicidae; genus Cepaea; species Cepaea hortensis. The sequence goes on along the minus strand of OY992880.1, from coordinate 61,695,691 downwards.
CGTCAAAGCCTGAGCACCGTCGGTGCATAAACAGTCCAATTTGGTCCATTCTATGTTGTTTTTCTCTGCACACAACTTCAGAGTTTCAAACAGATCAGTCCCTTTGGTAGTTGCATGCATCGATTCAAGTCCTAGAAGTTATTGAATGACTTCAACTGTCATTTAAAACTGTCATTTACTGCCAATATAGTACCTTGCGGTGTATGGCAGAGGGGTCTTTGAGCCTGGGGAATTAAGGCCGCCTGGCTAGTGCAGTCGCCACGAACTGTGTAGGTTAAGATTATTTTTGGCCCCCGACAGAAAACAATCCCACATCTTACCGAAGGATCGAACCCGGGTCTCCCGAAGGAGAGTCCGGCGTTCTAGCCACTCGGCCAGCCGCTCCCCGATGTTTGACTTCAACAATATCGTTCATTGCTGGAACAAAAACTGTGACCTGAGCTGTGTCAGAAATGTCAGTGGATTCATCCATTGCCAATGAATAAAAATTTACAATTTACAAAATCCGCAAATTAAGCAAACTGGTTTACCACTATGGCTAGGCATAAACATAAATTTATCCGTCCAATCGTCGTGGTCTTCACATTTTCGCTTTGTACTATTCTTTTATTTTAGATTTTTCACACACATGTTTATCGGCTTTAACGGTACACTTTTATTTGAGAAAAAACAAAAATAATCGAATTTCAACACAATACTACCGACTCTGCTAAACAGTTGTAACAGACGACAACATGGTACCTTGCACACTCTGATTGGTCGACAAGGCTGGGATATGGGAACTTCGTAACGTTTTGTTGCGAACTTAACAGGCGCATTCGATAATATCTGAGCATAACAACCATGAGGAGAGTAAATTATTGTACGCTGACGGGACGCTCTGAGTGCATTTTTGAAATTATTAAAATATATTATATTAAATAATGAGGCCTCGCGTGCCACTTTCTGACGGCTAGCGGGCCACAAGTGGCCCGCGGGCCGTGGTTTGGGAACCTCTGATCTAGACATATCTCTCACCGTGGAACCCCTGATACTATTGAAATACTTGTTTCGAATGTCCACAGTCCACCTAGTTGTTGGTCTCTTCTTCCAGAAATTATACATAAGAATACTTTTATTTCATACTCACTGTAACGTTTAATACGGCCCACATATTTCAGTTTCCGAGACTTGGTGCTGTTCATTAGTCAATTTTCATCAATGTTCAGGATACCGAGTAGCAGCATGCTAAGTGGTTAGAATGCTGGGCTCTCCTACGGGAGACCCAGGTGCCAATCCTCGGTAAGGTCTGAATTATTTTGTGCCAGGGGCATTAGCCCGGCGGCCTTAATTACTCAGTGTCAAGACCTCACTGTCCTACACCACATGGTACTATTGTCAGTAGATGACAGTTATGTCTTGACAGGTCAGGACGTCGGTATTTTTCTATATCTGGATCCCACGGTATTACGTAACATGTAACTTGGTAAGACCCAGTTTTACCGATTGCAACATGGTCAATGATTCACATTATCACATGGCTACAAGAAGGATACATGACCTCAGTATGTGTACCTTTGTCTGTTTGCTGGTGTTTTACCATTGTATCTCATTGCTATTTCAGCCGCCATCAATAATCGCGCATGTTCTGACGTCATTATCTCACTTACTTGTTTCACAAACATGATCTGTCTATAAGATCATTGTGTTTGTTTAAAAAGCTGTTATGATGAGTATTATGGAATAAATAACTTAGCTCCCTCTTGTATACGTCACACATCTGGTTTTGGAGTATGTGTTTAGGCTTTGACACCCTTTCAAGCTGCTAGCGAAAGTAAATGCCCTACTCAGTCCTATACTAAGTAACAGCAAACTGCATCCCATAGGACTCCACATCTCGCTAAAACTGCTTTTTCACACCATTAATTGCATATCTCTATCTTTCGTTAATCGTAGGATATGCAGAACTTAGCAAATTGTAATTTTCAAACTTCCTTAATTGTATCACATTTGTATTTTATACATTTCTTGCTTATGTCTATTTTTGTTAATTCTTTGAAAATATTTTCTTTGCTAACATTATATGTTTTGTAAATGAGTGGCACGCGTGTCCTTGATAATTACACCCCCACAGGTCACACTCGTATGCAATGATCCTGGGCATACACGCATCATAAGCTGTGGAGAGCTGAGTAGAGCAGTGGTTTTCAACCTTTTTTGGCCCGTGCCCCACTTCACCATATTTTAAGAACGTCATTCCCCCCCCCCCCCCCCCGCTTTCGTATTTCCTACCTAAAAATATGGCCTGCCCCCCTTCACCATAAATTTCAGAACGTCATTCCCCCCTCCCCCTTTTTCGTATTTCCTACCTAAAAATCCCCCCTCCCCTCCCCCCCCCCCCATTTTTTACACAGTATACGTAATAATGGAAGCTAAATTTAATGGCACGTCCTAAAACAAGTCTAGACGTCCACATAAAACGTTATTTGTGGGTCTACTTACTTTATAAAATGAATTTTAGAAGGGTGAGACGCACAGAACCGTAAAGTATGAGGGGAAAAACAATATCAAGTAATCGGTTCTTATAATCTTAACACCCCCCCCCCCCCAACCCCCTAAGGAGGGGGGAATTCCCCACCGGTTAAGAATGACTTATTTAGATGTTGAAGTTAAGCACGTGTTACCAAGATAGACGATGCTGGACAGGTTGACATCATGATGTGGAGAAATGATTCACTGCACAAGAGACAGAAGGCTGTGGACAGACATGATAATCAACGTCACACTGCATCAACCATGAGGAGAAGAAGATTTACATGTTGTAAAGTTCTTGAACCTTTGACGTGTGCTGTCTGATATGGGTGGCGAGCAGATAATATTATTAACGGCTTCTGATCTTGACTGTATGATGCTTTACTTCGAATACCCCGATAATGATTACCACTTTGGGTGACAATAACAGTTTAAATAAATAATTACAAATTATACACAACTTATTTCATATATGTATTACTTAATTTTTGCGCTAATCCAAGAATATTATCTTTCTCACTTTAGGCATCTGAGCGGGAAGTGGTTTGGGTAATGCGTGCTGCCATCTTTGGCGTGTCTGCTCTAGCCTTGGCTATGGCACTCTGCGTGGAGTCCATCTACGTCCTGTGGATCCTTTGTGCGGATCTGGTCTACGTGATTCTCTTTCCCCAACTTATTGCAGTGATCTACGTGAAAAAATCCAACACGTACGGCTCTCTTGCTGGATACATCTTCGGCATGTTTTTCAGAATTGCTGGAGGTGAACCCTCCATAGGGATTCCAGCGTTGATAAAATACCCAATGTTTGATGAAGAAAACGGTACACAATGTTTCCCGTACAAAACCGTAGCCATGTTGATAACATTGTTTACTCTCGTGTTTACGTCATACATGACCCATTTCGTTTTTATGACAGGAAAATTACCTCGGCGGTTTGATATATTCATGTGTATTGTCAACATCCCAGACGAACAGATGGTTCTAGCTTCCAGAGACAGTATGGACGAAAAAACAAAATTCGGCCTTTTTGTGAAAGATAATGGAGGAAAGGTGAATCCAGCGCTGAAGTTCTCCAATGAAGATTTGATATCCGGAAACGGTAGTTCTGAACTTAATTATATGAAGACAGAATGAATGAAATACATGGGTCATGTTGTTTTATTGATAAAACTAGGCAGGGCTTAACACGTTTTCAAACATAATGGGCTGACAATATTATCCATGGTTATATTAGAATGCAAACTTGCTTTGTAACATTTTAACCGTATGCACTCATTTGATATGTAAAGGATGTTTTATTTCTTGACTAGGCTAACTTATTTAATTTTTGTATGTACCTCGAAGTATGAATACACGAGTAGTATGAAGTAATTGCAGTATAAAAGGTAAAATTATTGTATTCACTTTCTGAGATCATAATCAGCTAAGTCATTTCTAAATGTGGTGTTTCAGTCATATGATAAAGTCACTGCATTATTCCTTATTTTCAGCCGTTCACTTCACCTCTACATTATTCTCAGCAATTCACTTCATTTTTACATTATTCTCAGCAATTCACTTCACCTCTACATTATTCTCAGCAGTTCACTTCACCTTTACATTATTCTCAGCATTTCACTTCATTTTTACATTATTCTCAGCAATTCACTTCACCTCTACATTATTCTCAGCAATTCACGTCACCTTTACATTATTCTCAGCAATTCACTTCACCTTTACATTATTCTCAGTAATTCACTTCACCTCTGCATTATGCTCCGCATTTCATTTCTCTTTACCCCCCGAATTCCTCAGTCTTTCGGACTGCAGATAAAAGGACCTCTTAACACACATTCATGCGTGTTGGGTATGTGGTGTTAGTGTCATGTGTTTATAGGCTGGGAATAATTGATATGACATATTTCATGTCGGCTGTCTTTATATCCCTTGAATTCACTGATACCAAATTAAGGCTTCAACAACCTGGGAACCCAGGTCAATTTAAAAATCAGCCTGGATGGGGATTCAAACACATGACCTAGCTTACTAGCCACTGCGCTACACCAGCTCACCCCTCAAATTCATCATCATGTGCCATGTCGTTAAGAGTGGGAGGTCATGTTTCGCCATCTTACATGATCACCAGAGTCGTGGATCAGTTCTGTGTTCTTGTCCTGACTATGCCATGTGGTAAAGCCATCCAGGCATTTACTTCTCTTTCTTTCCCTTGTTGTTTTCCCCTCAATCTTACCAGTTGTCATAAAGTTGACTAGTTTATTTCTTCTTATAACGTGCCCCCAAAAATGTCACTGTCTATGTCTAATTTCTCTAATCAGTTTGCTTTTTGCATTTGCCTTTTGTAGAACTTGCTCATTGGTCTTTCATTCTGTCTTTGCTATTTTTGGCCTTTTCCTCAGAAACCACATTTCCACTGCCATTATTTGATTTTCAGCTTGTCTGCTTAAATGTTAAATCACTTGGAAGTTTTTGTTCATGGCAACGTATTGATAGAGCGCATGTGCTGTGTAAAACTAAGAATTGAATTATCAGTGTAAACATTAGTAAGTAGGTAAAGGTACCTTTTACAAGCCTTGGGTATTATTGTTCGTATGGTACAAATAAATAATTAAAGGACCCAGTTTATACGCCATGAAAACATATTGAACATAAGGTGCCAGCCCACAAGTTTATTGACAAGTCGACGCTATATGGATGATGTAGTCAATATAACCCAGATCACCTTTACCGCATGAATCATTTCTGGTCCTCATGTTAGGCTGGGTAGATCTGAGATCCCAGGTGAACTGTTCACCATAGATGGGGATTCAACCACCTGACCACGGTCAGGTAAGCAGGCGCCTTAGTTAGTGTATCAAGGCTTCTGACACGCTTATATATTTTTTTCATTGCACTCGCTCGCTTTGAACCCAAGCTTAGTCTATATACACTACTTCTAGTAGTGCTGGACTAAATTTTGCGTGTAGATACGCTTCCCCTATTAACAGTGTCACTCGCCAACTGGCGAACTCATTCCGACTTCAGAGGTACTTGTAATTTACGACCCCAAGTCAAGAACGATAAGACAACATCTTAGCCCAAATGTCCGGTGTAGGAGTTGAACCCCTTACCTCGGCATCAGCACAACGGATATGTAAGCATACTAAGTTACCAGTCAACAGCATACCACAACAAGCAATGATGTACAGACCAGACGGAAACAGAGGAAGAGGCCGACCTCGTAAACGTTGAACGGAGGGAATTGCAGAGTCCATGGGAATATCGATATATGAAACCTATAATCGGGCACTCTCCCGCTGTTTATACTTCACCTCGATACCGCAAGGTACAAGAGGAACATGTTGAGATGAGATGAGAAGTTACGAAAAAGACAATTGTAAATAAACCAAAGAGCGTCCTCAAACAGGAAGTCTTATCTATACGAGACCAGTGTTCTAAATAGTAAATGCGCATAACCAACGTTTTATGTTCCATTGAATGTTGTGTGATAGCCCTTGTTGTTACCTGTCAATGCCAGTATGTGGAATTACATGGGAAATATTCGAAGCAAGTTAGAAAGTTACAACCCAGTCCTTCAAGGAACAGATGAAAACCATAAGCCGATAGGCGATATCAGACGCAGGCAGCCAACATTTGTTGAGCACGTTTCAAAAAAAAAAAAAAAATTAAAATCTGAATGATAACAGTCAAACTTAATGGAAAAAGTCGGAGTGTATGACAATCAGATAAATACATAGGTGGTTTGGTTATATGGTATAATCGAGAAAAGAATACATACCTGACCCGATATGGTTCAAACATCTAAGATGACGAACCGTGATCGCCCACGCGTATAGCAAGGCAAATGAGGATGATGATGATTGATGTCCTTGCAACCTTTAATTCCTTGTATACATTGCAACACACTTTAGTTTAATCAATGACTGTGTTAAAATATTGTATAATTTGTTCGTTCACTCATTTCTTTTACTTATTTTACCATATGGTCAATCAGATAGCGGTGGGAACGATTAGTAGTATAACTCATCGCTGGCTGTTGAACGAGGGGACGAAGCGTGTATGAGAATGTCCTGAATGTAGTGATGTCAGTTCTTAGCTCAACTCAACTCAGCATACCATATTGTCATTGCTTGTTCTATACATTGTAATTTGTTCTGAAGAAACCTGGGCGAATGTAGGTTAACTTGAGTGCAATTTATGTGACATAGAATGTTTTAAAAAATGTATGCCGGCCTGGATACCCATGAAACAGAGGTAAGGATATCAATACTCTACTACGTTTCTCTGTTTTCGAAATCAAGCTTGATGTTTTCAAAAATAAGAGTTCGTGCCTTTAGCATTTTAATATACAAGATATGCTGTATATGTGGGTCATATATGTCGTGAATATCACCACAGTATGTACATATATTAATATTCTAATATTATTGTGATCAAACATTGAGATGTACAACCATTTATTCATAATCCTCTGTCTTCTAATCTCCGTACAGTGAATATATTCGTTGCTTATTCTTTGGTGTATCGTTTTTTTTTTTTCCAACTTCATGTTTCAATTAAATGAAATGATTATGAACAGATACAGAAGGAGAACAGCGAAAATGGTGGTACTAGTGTCAAAGTCACCCAGTATATCACCTTTAGTCTAGTTGGATGAAAACTGGAAAGGACGTACAGATATCTGCTGCCACTTGTACCCATTCCTCGCCAGGTTCTAAGTCTTCAAGTGAACACCTTGTTGAAGAATGTCTTCGGCTTGACCCATCCATGACTTTCCTCTTGTGTATTTCCCTGAAATATCGTGGGCCAGGACGGAGACAAACGTTGACATTCTACAAGATCTGAACAACGAAAGAAAGTGACCCTTAAATAATATAATGGCTCCGAAACTGTAAGTGCTTTGACTATATTTAACTTCACAACATTTTCGAAAGAAAAGTAATAGAAGATATGATTCCCGAAAGAAGAATCATGCGTCGATCAACTCGAAGATGGATACATGGCATTGAAGACAACTTCGGCACGGAAATGTATGAGGTGGATGAATTGGCAAAGGTAAAATAATCTTTCGGTGGTTTTATTGAGAACGACGTGCATATGACTTGCTACACCGTGATGAACAGGATTGGATACATGGTGATGAACAGGATTGGATACATGGTGATGAACAGGATTGGATACATGGTGATGAACAGGATTGGATACATGGTGATGAACAGGATTAGATACATGATGATGAACAGGATCAGATACATGGTGATGAACAGGATTAGATACATGATGATGAACAGGATTAAATACATGGTGATGAACAGGATTAGATACATGATGATGAACAGGATCAGATACATGGTGATGAACAGGATTTGATACATGATAATGAACATGGTCGGATACATTGTGATGAACAGGATCGGATACATGGTGATGAACAGGATTAGATACATGGTGATGAACAGGATTAGATACATGGTGATGAACAGGATTAGATACATGATGATGAACAGGATTAAATACATGATGATGAACATGATTAGATACATGATGATGAACAGGATTAGATACATGATGATGAACAGGATTAGAAACACGATAATGAACATGGTCGGATACATTGTGATGAACAGGATCGGATACATGGTGATGAACAGGATTAGAAACATGATAATGAACAGGGTCGGATACATGGTGATGAACAGGATTAGATACATGATAATGAACATGGTCGGATACATTGCTATGAACAGGAACGGATACATTGTTATGAACAGGATTGATACATGGTGATGAACAGGATTGATACATGGTGATGAACAGGATTGATACATGGTGATGAACAGGATTGGATACATGGTGATGAACAGGATTAGAAACATGATAATGAACAGGGTCGGATACATGGTGATGAACAGGATCGGATACATGGTGATGAACAGGATTAGATACATGGTGATGGACAGTATTAGATACATTGTGATGAACAGGATTAGATACATAGTGATGAACAGGATTAGATGGATGGTAATGAAAATTATTAGATACAAGATGACGAACAAAACCAGAGAGCCGTACGTATCAGATAAAACAATCCTACCACTACTGGGGATAGGACCGGACCACCGTCTTGAGGTGCAAACTCACTAGCCAAAAGGCAACTTTCGTTCTATAACGTTACCAAGCAAAATAACGGTTATCTTTTTATCACATGGGTAATCATGCGGATGTGTAAACGTAATAAACATTATTTACGTAAAAAATGTGTACGGAAGACAAATGGATCGCTCGCATGTTTATTCAGGTCATGATGGACAATTGGTGTGAACCTGGTCAGCACACGTAACCCATGTCTGTGTCCGAATAATGACCATGTCTCGTTGTATTTTAAAACATATTTGGTTTTTCTAGCTTTCTTCATCCTTTCATGCGATCGTCGTGTCATCCTTTCCTTCAACATATGTCATTATAATGTACCTGTATTTATTTAGCATGATGATCTCAACCATATCATACCCACTGTTGTAGATTTAGATCCCTGTAACTGTCATACCTAAGCTGTTTAGAAAACAAGGTTGTGTTTCAAACATATCTAGTATAGATTAATGTATTTTTGTGCATAGCTTTAACAAAGATATAAACGAATTGAAGAAGAATTATGTGTTTGTTCATTTTGTAAAGTCATTATTATCGTCACTATTGCTCGCCGTTTTCTTGTCTATGTGTGTTCTGTCTAGACAGCTAAAGTGTAACCTGAAAACATCTTTAAATCTAAACCGATGCCGGATACAACCGAAAGTTATGACGTTTTTATACCATGACAAATACTTGGTCAATATTGCCTCTAAACAAATGTTTAAACAGAATATAACCGCAGAAACCTCCATAGCGTCTTCTACATTCACATTAATACAAGACCTGTTCTGCTCATTAGACTATTGACCCTCAAACATATGATGCCAAGCAGTTCTATCGTTCTCTGCTCCTTATAAGTTCTCCCCATATTAATCACCTCTGTCTTTAATTATTTTCTCTGTGTATTTTAGGTTTTCCTCTGTATTTCTTTGCTTCTACCACTGGTGCTGTCTTTCCCAGTTCATACAAAGGGGCACGAACATCAAACATTTCAGGTGTCAATAAATTTTCCTAGATGAAAGGGATCAGTCGGCGATCCAGACTCCCAGCCGCTTTCTTCACATCACGCATACTTCTCCCAAAGAGTCTTCCTTATAACATGGTAGCTATCATTTTCTTTCTGTATCTTCAGGCGTGTTTAAAGCCGGTTGGATTTTTCACCTAAACTATTCTATGGGATGGGGCAGCCAGTCCAACGCAAAAACTCCTTAGTAGATTCCTGTCATACGTATAGTAAATTATAGTGTTACCTATATTTCGCTTTCCTTTAAGGCACACGCTAATATGTATATGGGTTTGCTAACAGTATACATTTGAATACCCATTTGTTTGTGACATAAGGAGCAATACTCTTCCTTTGTAACATTAAAGTCACGCTCCTTCCACTATGAAATTATGTCCATGTTTCTTACACTGTTTGAGGTAAAAATATAGGCATAGTACCTCACGGTGATTCTCAGCCAATTCCCAAGGGATAGACCAGAATCCTATTTGATTCCCATCTCTTTACCTAGCTCATGTATGGCTCCACGAATACCGCTTGTGTGCCGTGGTGGCCACACCACGAGTCAACAGTTGTGACTGACTGGCTAAACTACATGAGTGAAGTAGGGGTAATGTCCTACTAAGGGAACGCCTATCCCTAGTACACAAAAGACTGGGACGGTGAACAAGGCGGACGAATCTAAACAGATCAACGGCTTCGAACGTGAAACAGCAGAGTCTGTGGCACACGTGAGGCGTGTTGAAGACACGATAGTGAACATGGTCGACCATCGTGGAAGAGACTGGGACCTCACCACGTAGTATATCAAAGACAACAATGTGATCACAACAAAAAGAAAACAGCGATACTAGTAAATCTTGGCCCCATGGAGATGAGCCTGTTGTAAATATCCTCAGGGAAGAGACAACCTCGGTGAAAGACATAATACTCATATAAAAACCATACTGGTTTTCCTCTTTCCATACCTCTTTCCTGGAAATGCACCATTATAGGGGCATTGGTATTCCAAAAGGTGTTCATCATTACTTTCCCAGCAGTTTTCTGCGTCTTGAATGTGTTTCTTAATTGTAGAAAACGGGTGTTTCCTCTGCTTTGACTGCTTCTTACACCCTGGTTCGAAATGATGTACCGAGAATGACTCTCATGTCACAAAATGACGGGGAAAGGCACCTAATTCTCGAGCGTGACGCTCAAAATGCTCCTGACAAATCGCCTGCCATGTACGTCTGTGATCACAAGAAAGCTGTCTTGGGACTCATTTGCTGCACACTTTCCTATAACTGAGGTCATCGTGGAAAATTGTGTATCCAGTACCGTAACTCGTGTTGACATCCACGGTTATTTCATCAATAGTGAGTCGCCTGTTGTCTTGGACTATTGGATTGATGTGCCGTTTCTCTGTGTCATTTGCCAAACACTTGCGAGTCTCCCACTACGCAGTTCAACAATACCATTTTGTCTTCCATTTTGAAATCTTTCTACTCATTCACACATTCTCCACTGACTCAAACAACTGTCTCCATACTGAAACATCATTCTTCTGTAAATTTCACAAGGTTTCACACCCAGAAAATGAATAACAACCACGTTGTTACTTCACGATAAAGACATTTCGTAATCGCAATTCCACGTGCATAAACTGCTCTATTCTCACGACACCCGCATGGTGTATTTCTTAAGAACCACTTTGTGTCCTGAAATACCATTTCTCATACTCTTTTATGCACTTTATAATAAAATTATTGCTACTTAATGAGATTTCCTCGTAGAAGCTAATTTATAAATCCGCGACATTCAGCTGTTTTTCCTGGTCACCCCGTTTTGGGAGCCGGCTACTGGAAGAGCCACCTCCTCTTTCACTGAAAACACTTGTGAAACGCACAGTCATATATTTTTTGAAGGGAGTGGGAAATCACTTTGGTGCATGCCCCATTTCTAATCAAAGAAGTTGGGCCCCATCCTCTTCTGTCTTCAATAACCCCAGAATATGACCCTCGAGTTATCTGCAGGCCTCGTCTTATTTAATTTTGTCTAGGAGATATAGATTATGGCTCTGGTGAAAATAGAAAATACCAACTGGGATTCTGCCCCTTCTCCAAGGATTCTTATAGCTCTTGAGCCCCCCTTTTGTTTATCAAATCTAAGGAAAGTCTGGAGAAGTCTCTCAGCTTGATTTATATTAAGAAAGCATGGATGTTGAGCAGTTGATAGACCTAGTCGTTCCTCCCCATTCAGTAATTCATCCTAAGTTAAATTGTCTTAATCAATTAAACACATCAACAAGTTTCAATAGATCTTGACAACAGGTGTACACACATAAGATGGTGAATCACAGATAGGTTGAACCAATAATCAACATAAGATCAGTGACAGTTAATTATATATTGAATGGGCCTGTGTCTTCTGACCTGTCAAGTACATTTCTATTGTGGTGTACACAAGATAAATTAGAAACATGCATATAGGACCAATATTACAAACCATCAATAAATAAGCATCAATATACATGATGTCAACAAGTGTGAAAACATGGTAAACAATTGAATGTTGTACATGTTAAGTATGGTGATAGTGAAATCAACATTTATGTATCAGTTCCTGAAACTGAGTGTTGTGTGTTCCTAAAAGAAAGGTACCCTTGTGATGGGAGATTTGGATAAGCCTGGGTCCATTGACTGATGGATCCACTCCAGTTCTGCCCATGACCAAGTCTTCTTGCATCTCAAGTGTGGGTCATCTCTTTCTCTCTCTGGGATCTGGTTTGGTTGGTTGGCCAGTTGGTTGGTTGTGGGTTGCCAACTGGGTTGCCACCAAGATTTCACTGTGTAAGATTCACATAAACATATACAATCTTCCCAATACAATATTCTAGAAGTATGTCAGAAGAAACCTAAATTCCTGAAGTAGGAACTAGTTCCCCTCCCCTCCTCTTTTCTTTTCTCTAATCTAGTGTTGGGTTAATTTGGGGTGGTCAGAGTTTATCACACTGTGTACGCCTTGTATCAACTGGTTCCTGCTGTATGTAAGTTCTCATTGGACCTGGGGTCAGTGAAACGTGTACAGTAAGACAGTGACAAGAGTGAGGAAGTGTCAAGATGGATGTAAATAAATGACATACATTTATAACATTTCTATCTCTCAATTGTGTTTGTAGTGTGTATAAATAATTCTCTGTGTTTTCCCAATTAACCAACTTCTTCTTCTTCTTTGTATAATAACTCCTTTCCCATTATCTGTTGTTGTTGTGTTGAGTGTTGGGTGGTGTGGTGTTGAGTGTTGAGTTGTGGGAGGTTGTTTTTGTTAAGTTGTGTTGAGTAATGAGTTAAGTCAACTTCTGGTGGTGGAGTTCCGCGAAGCACAACTTTCTCATGTAATGCAGTTCATAAGTGCCCTTATCTAATTAAATTGTGACATAAATATAAATATTTATTCCATCAAACCCTATTTATTCAATAGATGAAGCAGAAAGGAAAGATTGATTTCTTTTTCAGCTTTCTAGTTTGTAAATAGGCATAGATTAGTCTGTTTTAGAACGAGGCACTTGTTCTAGTACACGAACTGTCATTTTAGCTGTAGATAGTGATAGCATTTTTAGCAGTGTTTCTGACGAAAGGCACAAGATTGCTTTAGAATCATCACTTCGTACAGTTGTCTAGAATAGAATGTAGTATTATTATGCACTTCTTAAAGTTAATAATTATCTTCAAGAATATCAGAGATTGCAGTATTCGCAAAGAGTATTAGATTGTCAGTTTGTCCGGGAATCGGCTCATGCGTCGTAAGAATGGAACAGTCAAACATTTTTTCACTTCAGAGGTTTTAATTTATAATAATATATTTCAATTGACACCACAAACACTGAATACCATTCCTGGGCCTTTGATACATCTGGTCATCAGTTCAATCTAAGGACTAACAAGCTCACCTGGGATCCAGACATTCTGCCTTCCCTATTTGAAAATGTGGTCACACAAGCTTTCACGTCTGTTCATCAGGCATGTTTTAGGAAGAGTGCGCGATTAACATAATCTATACAGGCGTTGAGCTCGGAAGCGGTGTCACATGTCTGTTTTGTCCAATGGTCTCCTGAATTTGTGCTGATGAAATGTTTCTTAGAATTGACGTCATCTTCTGTCAATTGTTCAAGTTTCAATTTGATGTGATGTTAATTTTGCAGTTCTGGTTTCAGTTTGCTCCTGTAGTCAATTGTTATATATGTTTTCTCCTTTCTTTTGCGTGCAGTCTTGTAAACTGAATAATGGTGGTTAGCGTTATGCCACACGCACTTACTAAAATCTGAACGTCGTACACATTATAAGCTATGTTACGTACAATCCGGTTAGTATGGATGCTCTTCAGTACAACACCAATTAGAGACGTAGCCATCAGCATAATGTAATTTAGTTTTATTGTGACCACCAACCAGGATCCATTTTGTCTACAGATCTCATTACATGCTCGCAATATTTTTTTTTCTTTTGCTTTTTGTGAGTTTGCTGGATATGAACTCACGCGTATTCCATACACCAGCTACTACTTCTAGGACACTGGACTGATCTTTACTCTGTTACCGGTATCCCCTGCTATCTAGCGAACTCTGCGACTTCACAGGTACTTATAATGTACATCTCCAAGTCAAGGACGAAAAGTCAATGTTTGTCCGACTGACTGTTGTCGAGGTGAACTCGCTACCTTGACATCAGAACACAGTAAGTTTTAGAGCGAGCGCTCTTATCCATTCTGCCATAATGACCTCAGCGCCCACTGTATAGCGGACACAGTTTAGGGGACAGTAAATGTCGTTGTCTGACATCCACACCTTTACACAATGGCATGTACCTACATAGTTATTGAAGCTAAAAGCCGTTGTTTGCTGTCAATATATAATCTTTAATATTACCAGATCTTTACAGACAATGGTTAATTGTTTTAGTAGTTTAACTATTTCTTCATGTTTCACATTGTCCAATGCGTCTGTTTATGAAGCATAATACAGATTTGTTCTCCCGTGTGTTGCCGGGGTCCATAAGGGAAGCAAAGAATAGCAACACTGTAGCCTACCACGCATGTCGTAAGAGGCGACTAAGGAGGCTATGGTTCCGTCGCCCTGCTACTGAGTGAGTGCGTGGCGCGACACTGTGAGCTATGAGTTTCGTGTGAAATGCTTTTGAATCTGCCCGAGGTTTTTTGGAACGTGACTGCATGTTCGAAGCGATGGCAGCTGGCTATGTCCCAGAGTTGACCGGTTTTTGCTTAATGCAGAAATGCGTGGTTGCTGGGCTTCTGGTTGACTGCCACTGCCATCGACGATGAACTGTATTTTCGTGGACTGTGTGGGTGAACATCTAGGAAACATCCAGATGGAAAATGACTGCCGATTCCATCAGAGATAAACTGGATGTTTCGTGGGGGACTATTGTGTTGACATTCTGGCGGCGGCATTATGCACAGTGTATCTGTGCGGGCTGTTGTTTGTCGAGACTCCTGTCTTTTCCACTTTTCACATTGGGCAGTGGGGAGTGTTTTATGTGATATTCACTGGCACAGGAACGGAGCATAATGGGGACGACCCGTTGCTGTGAAGTTGGAACCGCGACTAACTAACTAACTAACTAACAGATTTGTTTTACTTCTACGGGTCTTTGTAATAGGGTCCTGAGAATGTATTTGGCATTGTTGGCTCCTTTCCTTCTGCAAATCCACAATGCTCATCACTAATTTCTGTTTGCTACATTTGACATTATTATTCTCACTAACAGCTTCGTCATATGACTCATTAGCCTTATTGTTCGAGGATCGTTACTTTCTGAAGCACGTGGTTACTTTAGCAAAGCTATAAACCTGGATTTTAATAGGTGATTTATAATAATAATAAATTTTGTTGCGTATCCCTTACGGGACGTTGCAGTCAACACCAGCATTTTTCAGCTGCTGTTGATGTACTAGGCAAGTGTTACGTTAAGTAGTTTGCCATTGCTTTCTGAACGACCGGCTCCCACACCAACACGTTATAACACAACGCGACACGGTCTGCTGCACAAATCGGTCGCAGCTGAGCTTCGAACGCCTGGTACCCAGCTCACGAACCGCGTTCGCAAGTCTTTGGCCACGGAGACCGGTGATTTATATTGTATTCGCAAATATAAATATCGTTAGACTTTGAGTCAGTATTCCGATTTGAATATCTCCAAGGCCTAAATTTCCCTCAACGTAATATTGTCTGTTCTGGATGCCTTTCCTTTCTTCGTGTAATGAACTGTATCGTACTATTATATCTGGGTTGCCGCAGGGATCTTCCTTGTCCCCAGTGCTCTTTAATGTCTACACCAGCAAAATCGCAGCTATTGAGACACTAGGTGTGGGTAGAATCTTGACATTTGCAGATGATGTGCTTGTGTACAAACAGGGCAGAGACATGGCCAATTTGGCGAAAGACTTACAGTTGGCAGTCAACAGGGTGGCAGAGTGGTGCAGGGACACATGGGTCTTTATACACCCAGACAAGGCAACGGTTGTGTGGTACTCCCTGGATAACCGGATCGTGAAGGCAGATGTCCCAGGTATTATGTTGAATGGATGTCCTCTTAGTCGAGAGAGTAAATTTAAGTACTTGGGTACCACCTTTGACAGGTGTTTGTCTTTTAAGGATCATATGGAGGGTTTGTTATGAAGGCTGGTAGGGGACATTGAGGGCTATGGCAGCAACCGGGGTAGATCAAAGGATGCTGTACAGGCTCTTTCAGCAGTTAATAATTTCTGTCATTGAGTATGGTTTGGGGTTGCTGATAGTATCAAAGAGCCAGCTTGAAAGGTTGGAGCGCATACAGAATGCTGCCATGCGGTTAAATCTGGGATGCACAAAGGACACACCAATTATATGCATGAGGCATATCCTGGCACTACCAACAATGACGGATAGGCATAGGGTCCTTCAGGCCAAACGGTACCTGAGAGTTGCCGCAGATAGGGATCACCCGCTGCATGCAGCAATGGATATGGTCAAGGTTCATAGACTAAGACGAGGCAGGTCCTGGATGGCACAGCCGGAACTTTCTATACGCCAGGTGTGTGATCTAGAGACCATCAATCGTGAAAGAGAGTGGGTTGAAGGTCCGGAAGACATCACGGACTGGAACAATGTAATAATAACACTGGGTCGTGAGTGCAGAAAATGGGCAGCGGGCCGCACTGAGTTTGAAGTGCAACAGCTGATCCAGAGCGACACACATCAAGGTGACATAGTCATCTACACCGATGGGTCAGTGGTGAGAACCACACGTAGTGGCTGGGGCTTTATTGCAAAGGCTAATGGACGAGTCTTGAAAAAGGAGAGTCTGGCATATGAGACTACGACCTCCAGCATGAGAATGGAGGTGGAGGCAGTAACAGCGGCATTCCGGTGGCTAGAGGAGACCACTGCAACACACATTGTATTCATTACGGATTCAAAGAGTATGCTTAGTAAGGTAGAGAAAGGAATGTTTCGTGTGGAATGGCTCTCGTCCCTTCAGAGGTCACAGATTGTGAGAATTGTATGGATATTTTGCCCTGGCCATGCGGGGGTACGGGGGAGTGAACAGGCTGATAGGCTAGCAGGGAATGCACCTCTTGATGGTAGTTTGCCTATGAACAAGGGGGAGGGTGGTCGTGCGCTTGTGGAACCAGGTGGAGAAGGCGGAGGAACAGATTGAGAACCCATATGTGGAAAGAATGAGATTCCGGGGGATCGGTAGGGATTCTGGAGAGAAGAAACTGAAGTATCTGGGGATCACATTTGACAGGAGCCTATCCTTCAATGACAATATGGAGACGGTCGTGACAAAAACTCAAAAGGGACTCAATGCACTTAAAACTATGGCTGCAATGGACATAGAGCAGAGAATGCTTTTCACACTATACCAGCACTTGATCCTCTCAGTAATTGATTATGGATTAGGTCTGCTCACTGTATCAGAGAGTCAGCTGGTGAAGTTAGAGCGCATACAGAACGAAGCTATGCGGGTCATTCTGGGATGCACTAGAGATACCCCAGTAGTGTGTATGCGTTACATACTTGGTCTGCCGACTGTTGCTGGTAGGCTCAAGGTGATGCAGGCGAAGGCATACCTCAGAGTAGCTGCAGACACAGACCACCCACTGCATGAGGCGCTGGACGCAGTTAAGGGTCAGCGACTGATAAGAGGGAAATAACGGATGGCTCAGGCGGAGGATACGATCAGACAGGTGTGCCCCCTGGAGAACATTAGGCGTGGAGAGGAGTGGGTCAGAGTGCCAGGGGAGCAGTCAGACTTGTGCATAGTTATAATCACATTAAGCCGGGAGTGCAGGGAGTGGCCAGCAGGGGCCACGGAAGTGGAAATCCAGCAACTTATTCAGGACAATGCTCACTCGAGTGATGCGATTATCTACACAGATGGTTCGGTGTCAAGAGGTGAGAGAAGTGGCTGTGGTTTCATAGCCAAAGCTAATGGTCGATGTTTGGGGCAGGTGAGCCTGGCATATGATACCACAACATCCAGCTTAAGAATGGAAGTGGGGGCAGTCACTGCGGCTCTCCGCTGGATGGCGAATACGACACACACAAACACACACACACACATCGTGATTGTAACTGACTCAGAAAGCATGCTGACGAGGGTGAGGACGGGCAGACTTCGTGCGGAGTGGCTTGCTTCGCTTCGGAGGTCACGGGTGACAAGCATCGCCTGGATCTTTTCTCCGGGGCATGCCGGTGTGCTGGGAAATGAACAGGCAGACAGATTGGCTGGCTCTGCAGAACTTGGTGGAGTATTGATACATGACAAGGCAGACGTCGTTGCGGCCTTGTGGGAGCACGTGCACACCTCGGAGGAGCAAATGGATTACCATGGTCTGGCAAGAATGAGACAACGAGGAATGACGAAGGGATCTGGCCGACGCTCAACGCTCAAAGGAAACCCGAGACGGACTTATAATCAGATTGCTACTGGTACTATTAGTGTTGGAACTCTTCGCTGGCTGCTGAGGATGGGGACGGAGCACTTATGGGAATGCCCCGAATGCTGTGATGTCGATTCCTTAATCAATCAATCAATCAATCAATCAATCAGAAGAATCTCAAAACTGAGAGGGAAGACCAGGAGAACTTTTAATCAGATAGCGGTGGGAACGATTAATAGTATGACTCTTCGCTGGCTGTTGAAAGAGGGGACGGAGCAAGTATGGGAATGTCCTGAGTGCAATGATGTCGGTTCTTAACTCAACTCAACTCAACAACTGTATCGTCAACTTCTCCAGCACTTGTTTCACCCTTGTTTTTAACAGTTGCACCCGCTTACTTATCAGCTTGTGAATTCTGCTAATTAATTAAATATATAATTTTGTCCCATTAAAATTGCGCCATTATTCGATTTTAAATATCCAATGGTATTTCGTGTTTTTCACCCTGTTATGATATTTATTTGTTGGCGCTTAGAATATCGGCGGGAAACTGACTTCATCACAGATAGCATGCAGATTTATCTATAAAGATATGGGCTAATACTGTATATCCAATACGCCACACTTTTGTATATGAATTTTAGTGTTATTTCATGATTTATTTCAGTGTCAGTGTTGGGCATATGGTGCCATGCCCATATTTGTATACACCAGTCTACACTGGATGGGTGATGTGGTCAGTGTTACGCTGGCCACCCTTTACTATACAAGATATGCCCTGCTACACAAATTAGACTGGTCCACGTCGGAGCCCAGGTCAACTATAACATTTCCAATTCGCCACTAAAATAACCGTTGTATACACAAGACAGACATTGCAATGTAGCAGAGAGCAGAAATTATGTATTCCGCCGATTTCCTTGTCACATATTTTTAAGGTATTTTATAAAGACAGCTGCTACACCCGTTACTTCCTTTCAATGACAACCACTTATTTTGGCCCAAGGCCGCTTATTCAACATATATCTCGTTAGTTGTATATCCTTTACAGGACGTCGCAGTCAACCCCAAAAATATTGTCTGTTTGTTTGGCAAGTTTACGTTCAGTAGTTTGGCATTGCTTTCTGAACGACAGACACTCATACCTGTATATGAGAAACTAACGCAAGGCAAATGCTTCCATATCCCCGCAGCTGTGTTTCAAACGCGCTATGCGGGATTACGAATTGCATATATCTTGTACATAACGCTATATCATTAACTGTCTCTTTCCCCCATATCCAATAAATTTGCTCATAAGCAGAAATGCCAGACAAGCCGAGAACCAATGAGAGCTCGGAAACCAGCTCCAAATGTCGCTGCTAGAACGCTTCATTTACATCGGGTTTGTGAAAAGATTCAACTGAAAGCATGGTTCACTTTTTAACGCATATTCACTTTCTGCACAGGAGTCTGTTATAACTAAACAAAATAGTTTTAAAAATAATGTCCGATTGCTAATCTTAAAATTGTAAGATAAATATGCGTTTATAATTTGCATTAACATGCTTGAAGGCAATCAATTTATATAACTATACATTAATATAACGGTAATCATGTAAATTTTGAAATGTAAAAGCGTCAGCCTCAATAAGTAATGTATAACAGGCTTGAAAAAAGTAGTAGTTAAGAGTGTTTCAAAAGTTTGTGTAATAAATAATATATACGTAGTCACTTAGGAATCTGTTTATGCAAGGAACCTCAGTTCTCATGTATTAGGATGGGTCTAATATTCAATTGCTACTGGTGGACTATCGTTGCTTGTAAGTTATCGTTGTGGTTTTAATCGTATATTTAAGCTTAATCATATTCATCCTCCTCTTCTTCTTCTTCCTCCTCCTCCTCTTCCTCCTCCTCCTCCTCCTCCTCCTCCTCATCATCATCATCATCATCATCATCATCATCATCATTACATTCATCACAACCATCACAAACATAATAATAAGATTTATTACCATCACCATCATGATCATCGTCAACATCATCATACTAAATTTTCTAGTTTCCTTATCTCTTGCTGGGAAAATTGTTATTTGCATGTTTAGTAAATGATCTCTCTCTCTCTCTCTCTCTCTCTCTCTCTCTCTCTCTCTCTCTCTCTCTCTCTCTCTCTCTCTCTCTCTCTCTCTCTCTCTCTCTCTCTCTCCATATATATATATATATATATATATATATATATATATATATATATATATATATATATCATTATCACCATCAAGTGCCTTTCCAGCTGGCATAGGCGTTCGTGTCACCCCACAGATCTCGGTCTTTGGTGTTCTGGATCAACTCTGCTGATAATATATTTCCATGCCACAGTCTCAATCCATTCAGCATCCTTTTGTCTTGGACGGTCCCTGCCTCTCTTCCCCTCGATCTTTCCTTTCGTCACGATGTTCTCTAATATCTTCTCATCATATGACCAAAGAAAGCTGTTGTCTCTGAGCTATTATTTTAAATAATGTTTGTCTCATAGCCTCTTTCAGGCAATCGTTGTTAGTTACTCTGGCAGTCGGAATTCGCAACAATAATGAATTCGCAACATATTTCTCAGGACCCACATCTTTGTTGCCTCCAAGTTCTTCCTAATTTCTTCATTTACATTTCAAAATTCTCTCATCTTTAATTTCTTGTTCCTAAACCACAATTCCCCACTACATCCTACAATTTACCATGTCCTACTTTTGCATTAAAATCTCCTAGTATTACATTTAATTCTTGTGATTTAAATTGAGACACCGCGAAGACTTTCGTACAAATAACCTCATAAACCATGTCACTAAGCTTATACTCAGAATAATAATCAGAAGAACAAGAAAGAAAATAAAAATCGAAATTGGTGAAGAACAATGTGGATTTGTGTAAGGAAAGGGTACAAACAATGCATTATATACATGACGAATACTAACAGAAAGATCAATATAAGACAATGAAAGACATATATTTCTTCTTCATATATTATACCAAGACATTTGATAAAGTAAAATATGATTAACTGATTACAATTTTGGAAGATATCAACATTGATGGGAGAGATTTCAGAATAATTTAAAATGACTAATATTTACTGGCCGGCTCCCTGGCCGAGGAGTTAGCAGCTTTCCCCGTTAACCCCAAATACTCTCGTGGTTGACGCACACGAGAATTAGAAGTCGTTCGATGAGAGTATGGAGCCGGTCGCTCAGAAAGTCGTGACGTGCTGATGAACGAACGAACGAACAAACTTTATTTTCAAAGGGTTAAGAATTGGGCACGCAGGCCCGTCTAACATTCCCTAGGAATCAACATACAGCTGAAATATGCTGGTGTTGACCGCAATATCCTGAAACAGGATGGAAACGCGGAAAAAAAAATATTTACTGGAACTAAGGAGCTGCAATTAAAAGGAAAATAATGGGAAATGGGAAAATGTGCAATTATGAACAAATAAAGCTAGGAGAATGACAGGGATGTATTTTGTCACCGCAAATCTACTCCCTCTACAGGGAAGTAATAATAAGAGAGATCAAAGAGAAGCCAGGAATAATATTCGGAGGTTATAATATAAACAATATGCGCTATGCAGATGACACAGTATTGGTGGCTGATAGTGCAAAAGATCTACAACAATTATTGTACTTTTTAGTAACATAGAGGGCAAAGGAAGTACTCTTCTTGAATATCAAGAAAACAGTAACAATGGTGATATCAAAGAAAATGTTGACACCAAAATGTGAAACAGAAATGAAGGGGAAATTCTTAACCAAGTGGATAATTTTAAATACCTAGGGGCAGACGGAAGGTGCACAACAGAGATTAAGAGCAGAATGGGGCTAGCAAAAGCTGCATTTCAAAAACATTAAAAGTATCTTATGCCATAAGTCAGTTAGTTAGTTAGTTAGTCGACAGATCATCCTCATTGCACATCGAACCATTCAGTCCATAAGTTCTCGGATCCCCTCCTTAGTAAATCCCGCAGCGTGTAGCAACTGACGACAACAGTTCTGTGTTGGTTTATTAATCTTCTTTGGCTTCCCGCGTAGTGTTCTTGTTTGGCAACACCTCTTTTAATTTGCTGTTCTCGCAGTCTATCCATGGTTGAAGATTCACAGTCATCACTTGGTTCTCGCAAAAGTCTTACTTATAGTAGAGTATTCAGAATGTCAGCCAGGTCCATGGTTCGTCCGACTTCCACAGTAGCCTTACCTGCAAGCTTGTCAGCACACTCATTTCCTCGTACACACGCATGCCCTGGCACGAAAATGATTGATTGAATGATTTAGGAACCGACATCACAGCATTCGGGGCATTCCCATAAGCGCTTCGTCGCCATCCTCAGAAGCCAGCGAAGAGTTCCAACCCCAATAGTACCAGTAGCAATCTGATTATATGTGCGTCTCGCCTTTCCTCTAAGCGTCGAGCAATGGCCAGATCCCCTCGTCAATCCACGCTGTCGCATTCTTGCCAGACCATGGTGATCCATTTGCTCCTCTGTGGTGTACTCGTGCTCCCACAAGGCCGCAACCACGTCTGCCTTATCATGCATCAATACTCCACCACGTTTTGCAAAGCCAGCCAATCTGTCTGCCTGTTCATTCCCCAACACACCAGCATGCCCCGGAGAAAATATCCAGACGATGCTTGCCACCCGTGACTTCCGAAGCGATGCAAGCCACTCGGCACGAAGCTTGCCAGTCCTCACCTTACTCAGCATGCTTTCGGAGTCAGTTACAAACACAATGTGTGTGTGTATCGTATTATCCATCCAGCGGAAAACTGCACTGACTGCCTCCACCTCCATTCTTAAGCTAGATGTAGTGGTATCATCTGCCAAGCTCTCCTGCACCAAACGTCGACCATTAGCCTTTGCCAAGAAACCACGAAAATAAAACTAATCTTTGCCAGCCGAGACTGCTCCAGAGACAGCAGCCACTATCTTCGGATCCACCCCATCTCTGTCTTCTTGAGCATGCTAATTGAATCACTAAGAAAACATGCCCTGGTGAATGTCGTCTCGAGCCATTATATTGCTTTACTTACTGCCATGACTTCCAAAGTCAGGCTACTTGTGGTCAAAGCAAAATCACCAGAATCTTACTTTACAATTCTCCCTCCGGTCTGAACCGTAAAAGCCCATGAACTTCTCACTCATCGAACGACCGACCCATCTGTATAAATGACAGCATCACCCTCCAAAGAATTCTTGAAGATCAAAGCCTGTGCTTCCGCCTCCACGGCAGCCGGATTTTATTGTCTGCATTTTCTGTCTAGTTGGATGCAATCTGAAAAGGATGTACATAAATCTGTTGGCATTCGTACCAACTCCTCGCCAGGTTCTAAGTCCTCAAGTGAACACACCTGCTGAAGAATGTCTTCGGCTTGACCCATCCAGACTTTCCTCTTTTTAACCTGCTGCCCGTCACCTTCTTTATTTCACTATGAAGTGGATGTTGTGTGTTTGCGTTGACTCTGGAAATTTGTATTCTGTCCCCAATGGTTGGAAAATCAAGAAGGTAGCGCGCCGCCCTGCATGCTGTATCTCTTGTACAACCAAGAACAATACGCACAGCTTCGTTCTGTATCCTTTCTATTTGCTTACGGTTGAGAGTCAGGATCGCCATCGCATACTCCAAAACAGAAAGGACCAAACCTTCGCAAAGGACACATAGATGGTGCTGCTCACAATTTGCTGCCGCCATCACCCACATTGCAGCCAAAACCTCGCTTGGGTTTTTATGTAATAAGTCACTATCATTGAATGTAAGAAAGAGAGTGCTGAAGTCCTATATAGAAACTGTTTTGCTGTATGGCAGTGAATCTTGGAACGTAAATGAAGAAATTAGGAAGAACATGGAACCAACAGAGATTTGGTTTCTGACGCGAATGTTGCTATTTCCTTGGACTGCCAGAGTAACTAATGACGATTGCCTGAAAGAGGCTAATGAATCTAGAACAATATATACAACAATAAAAAAAAACAGAAAAACATCTTTCTTTGGTCATGTGATGAGAAGAGAGTCATTGGAGAATATAGTGGCGACTGGAAAGATCGAGGGAAGAGAGGCAGAGGCCGACCAAGAGAAATTATGCTGGATGGATTTAGACGGTAGCGTGGAAGAATACCAGCAACAGAGTTTATCCAGAACACCAAACCCCGAGATATTTGGTGAGACTTGAACACTACAACAGCTGGCATGGCATTTGATGATGATGATGATAATAATATATAAAGTTAGCTGTGCGTCAAATTACAGTTGCTTCCAGTAGTTGCTGTCTGAACAGACGATACATCATACAATCTAATTGAATGCAACGTGATCTACTTTAAAATCGAATGCCGATGATTTCGAAGCCTAGACTTACCATGTCGGGGTATTGTGATATATGCGTCTTATTGATTGATTGATTGATTGTTTGATTGTTTGATTGATTGATTGATTGATTTAGGAACCGACATAACAGCATTCGGGGCATTACCATAAGCGCTCCGTCGCCATCCTCAGAAGCCAGCGAAGAGTTCCAACCCCAATAGTACCAGTAGCAATCTGATTATATGTGCGTCTCGCCTTTCCTCTAAGCGACGAACCTCGGCCAGATCCCCTCGTCACTCCACGCTGTCGCATTCTTGCCAGACCATGGTGATCCATTTGCTCCTCCGAGGTGTACACGTGCTCCCACAAGGCCGCAACCACGTCTGCCTTAGCATGCATCAATACTCCACCAATTTCTGCAGAGCCAGCCAATCTGTCTGCTTGTTCATTCCTCAACACACCAGCATGCCCGGGAGAAATATCCAGACGATGCTTGCCACCCGTGACTTCCGAAGCGAAGCAAGCCACTCAGCACGAAGCTTGCCAGTCCTCACCATACTGAGCATGCTTTCTGAGTCAGTTACAATCACGATGTGTGTGTATCGTATTCTCCATCCTGCGGAAAGCTGCACTGACTGCCTCCACCTCCATTTTTAAGCTAGATGTTGTGGTATCATATGCCAGGCTCTCCTGCACGAAACGTCGACCATTAGCCTTTGCCAAGAAACCCCAGGCACTTCTACTACCTCTCAACACCGAACCATCTGTGTAGATAATCACATCACCCGGGCGAGCATTATCCTGAATTAGTTGCTGGATGTCCACTTCCGTGGCCCCTGCTGGCCACTCCCTGCACTCCCGGCTCAAGGTGATTATAACTCTGCACAAGTCTGACTGCTCCGCTGGCACTCTGACCCACTCCTCTCCTCGCCTAATTTTCTCCAAGGGGCACACCTGTCTGATCGTATCCTCCGCCTGAGCCATCCATGATTTCCCTCTTATCAGTCGCTGGCCCTTAACTGCGTCCAGCGCCTCATGCAACGGGTGATCTGTGTC
Source organism: Cepaea hortensis (assembly GCA_963921405.1). Taxonomy (NCBI): domain Eukaryota; kingdom Metazoa; phylum Mollusca; class Gastropoda; order Stylommatophora; family Helicidae; genus Cepaea; species Cepaea hortensis. The sequence continues at coordinate 61,669,747 of OY992880.1, read as the reverse complement.
AGCAGCTATTCTGAGGTACGCCTTCGCCTGCATCAAATTGAGCCTACCAGCAACAGTCGGCAAACCAAGGATGTACCGCATACACACAACAGAGGTGTCTCTGGTGCATCCCAGAATGACCCGCATAGTCTCGTTCTGTATGCGCTCCAATCTCACCAGCTGACTCTTTGAGACAGTGAGCAGTCCTAGTCCATAATAAATCGCTGAGAGGATCAAGTGCGGGTATAGTCTGAAAAGCATTCTCTGCTCTATGTCCATTGCAGCCATAGTTTTAAGTGCGTTGAGTCCCTTTTGAGATCTTGTCACAATCGCCTCCACATGATCCTTGAAGGACAGACTCCTTTCAAATGTGATTCCCAGATACTTCAGTTTGTTCTCTCTGTTGACGCTTCCACCATCTATCGTGAGGTTTG
>OY992880.1:61611813-61669134 GCA_963921405.1 Cepaea hortensis | reverse complement strand
TTGTTTTTGTTGGGTTGAACAAGTATTTCGAAAAGGCGGTCGACACACACGGGTGGTTGTTCATAGATGTATAGCAATATTTCCAGATAAACAGCCTCCTCGTCGCTTTACGGTTAGAAATTTGTTGAATAAGTTTCTTGCTAAAAGAAATGTGAAAGATGATCCGCGATCTGGTAGGCCTGCTGTGTCTCAAGAAAAATGCCTAGATATCCAAAAAAAAGTACAAGCAAATCCTTGAGGAAATTCTCCCAACAAGTTAAGTATCAGTGAGTACAATGCACACAATTATTAATACAAGGATTACATTTTCATCCATACAGGATTTCTGTTGTGTCTGAACTAAACGTGTGTGATAATTAATCCAGTGTCAACTACTCCACGTGGTTTCAAGCATTTTAGCTAAAGAAGACGTGTCAATTCTCGATGTAACATTCTTCTCTTGTGAGGCTAGGTTTCATCTATCTGGATATGTTACCAGCCAAAATAATTATATTTGTTAGTTAGTCGCGGTTCTAACTTCACGGCAAGGGGTCGTCCCCATTATGCTCTGTTCCAGTGCCAGTGAATATCACACAAAATACTCCTCACTGCCCCATCTAAAAAGAAGAACAAAAAGAAGTCTCGGCAAGCCAACAGCCCGCACAGGTACACTGTGCATAATGCCACCGCCAGAATACCATCACAAAAGTCCTCCACAAAAAATACAATTCATCGTCGATAGAAGAGGCAATCACTAGAAGACCATTACTGCATAAGGCAAACCAGTTAGTTCTGTGACAAAGCCGGACGCCATTATTCCGAACATGCAGTTCATGCTACAATCAACAGCGGACAGATGTAAAAGCATTTCACACGAAATTCACAGCTTAACACAGTTGCATGGCGATGGAACCATATTCTTCCAGTCAAACATGAAGAAAATTGCAAATGCAAACGGTATACACAAGCAAAAAGACTCCAGAGGCCTTAACCGTTTAAATGCCTGTCATTGATGTTGGGAACCGGAAGTCCTATACAATAATTGTATTTGGAGCAATTTTAACCCCAACGCATTTCATGAAGCGCCTCTACACGATTAAATAATTGGAGTACGGTGTGCTGTCAGTAGAAAACGTTTTATTGGACCAATTTTTATCAATAACACTAAAAATGCCAATCGTTACCGCCGTACAGACACTCTGGAACAGTTTTTAGAACAGCTGATATACATGAAATTGAAGAATCGTGGTTTCAGCAACATAGTGCAACTGCACACACAGCTAGAGCATCACTGCTGTTTTTTTTTTGGGGGGGGGGAGGTGGGGGGAGGAGAAATTTACGCAAATTGCATAATATCACGTGGGATTTGGCCTGCTCGTTCTCCAGAAATAGCTCCAGTAGATTATTAAATAAGGGGTATCTGTCACGAAAACCACTGAAGTTAACATTCAGATGATGCAAATAACAGAGACAGTCTGATTCACAGCTGCAAGTTGTTTGTTACTGGCGGCGGTGAGATCAAACGGTACAGCCGTCCTTGAGAGTTCCCTGGGAGACGGAAAACATGACGAGGTTATTTTGCCGACTCACAGGATAAAAGAGAGACGGGTGCTGTAGTTGAGATAAGGGAGACAATAATTCTTTTGATGTTAGGGAAATGGATAGTCTGCCCTTGGGACCATCTGGTGTTGACATCAAAGGACGTCACTAGAACAATCCAAGACTGTTTGAAAAACCTAACTTTTTGCAGCGATTGTAAACGAGAGAGTTGGCCTAAGCGGACGGTGTTTCGCTAGCTTTGTATGAATTTGGAAAACATCTACCATGTTCGGGATTAATTACATTTAATATACACGTGCCCGTCATGACAAAATGTAGATGTGATTCAGGAGCAAAGCAGTGTTACATAAGGTACTCCATAGATTGTATTTAGGTATAATTAATGTAGGATAGACTCGTGATAGTTAGAGTTTAGGACTTTAACGTAGTGTGTTGCGTTGTGGTTAAGTAGCAAAAAAGTGTCGGCGACTGTAGGCAGCTGCATTGTAAAAACTAGCTAGGGTGAGGTGATAATTAGCTCTGCTATTTGAGAATAGTGTAGCGAGGTGATAATTAGCTCTGCTAGTGAGAAAAGTGTAGTGGGTGATATTTCGAGAGATTTAGGATGGGTTGGGAGATAGGGGAAATGTCAAATGGTAGGATCTTCCAGTGGGGTGCCTACTGGGGTTCTGCACTCTGTCTATTGGTCTTTCCTTGTCTTATCCTAATTCAGACCGAGGTGATGAGCTCCTCTGCTCCATGACAGTGTTTAGTTTGCTGATAAATATCTGAGCGAGGCGGTAGGCCTACACTCAGCTAGTAGGGTCAGTGACTAGTGCTCTCACCAGGTGTGTTATCTCTCTAATAGGTTCCCCGCCAGTTACGAGGAAGCTCTACACTGGTTTTGATGAAGTTCTACTCCGGTTAGGAAAAACACAAGATGAACAGTAAATGTTTTAATAAGATGAATAACTTCAGAGAAGAAAGTTTATACAATAGTGTTTATGCTGGGCCCATAATCAGGAGGGTCAACCAGAACATGGCTCAGTTGAGCAAAACCATATAAACGATTCCTGTGTGATAGGGTTCACCTAGGATGTGTGATGTTCGTTTTTACACCACATATCAAATGAACACTAGGGATTAAAAAGGAACACTAAACATAGCATTCACATGGAGTTGTAGATTCCAGTGGAATATTACAAGGGATATTGTGTTTGTAATAATCTAGACAATAGATAGGATCAAGTGCGTTACCAATAACAGTGATACCTATGTTCACAGTACAGGGATTGGTACATTTAAGAACTATAGGGACATATAGTATGCAGTGTGTAACCGATCCATGATCAGTGTTAAACTATAGTCTGTATCTATTTCGGAGGATCATGGACATGGATTACCAAGTAGCTACCGGAGAAAGTCAGCGTCTGGCAGGAGAGACACATCGCTCGGTGAGGTCTTTATGTGCTGAGCTAACGTGCTGTGGTGTAACCTTGCTAGGATGATCTGACTTGGCTCCTAATCTGCTGGTCTGATTCTACACACATTATAGTATACGACACACATTCTTCGCATACACTTCTCACATACATTACACTTTCTTTTAATAAATTAATTGTTATTAATTTGTGGAAGCTAGAGTTGTTGAGTATGTTGTATTGGGGAAGAATGAGAAGGGGCATGATCCAGTAGTGATAGAGAGAGAGAAAGAGGTGTCCATAAACTGAGGGAGTGTGGTGGACGGAATCTAGTGGATTCTCCAGGATAATGATAAGGGGTTAAAATATAAAGTGGGTGTTGATTCCCCTCACTCCAGGGACGACACTAAAGGTAATCCACGACAGTATCTTGAAAGAAAATGTTTACAAAAATAATGTACAAACCGTGCAAACAATGGAGGACCTGAAAGAAGCAATCAGAATTACCATTCAACAAATAACAAGACTCACGTTGCAGAATGTATTTTAAAATATGAAAAAAAACGTGTGCAGACATGTCTTGAAGCCCGTGGTGGACATTTCTAACACCGGTTATAATGAATATTTGACTGGTATTCTCCAGCTTTCACAAAACAATGTTAGACCACAGCAGTGACTAACTAACTTAATGAAGTTTTTAGCCCATTTTATGACATAGTGTACTTCATTTTTCACATTTGTTCTACATACAAAGTGTAGTGAGACTTTATAAACACCCGGTAAATATATATATATATATATATATATATATAATTCATTGGCACCTTACCGTCTTGACAGACGATAGTTTGTAAGAGATGGAGTTATTGCCTCTCCATAGCACAAAGCCTGGGCTAAAATATAGAGATCATGTGTTGCCCATGCAGCATGATCCCTCTCTCGGTCTGCCTAGTTCACTCCAGAGGAAAGGTACCACCTCTACATCTGGAACAGGATAAGCTGCAGAAGCTGCCGGATCAGCAAAGCAATGCTCTAATTGTCCGCCTGTCGGAGCTTCGATCCTAGACCAGCCGCCAACCAAGGCTTAAGGCCTTGTCTGACCTGCCATGATACTTTGTCTTTAGGTTGCATTTCCTCGCACCAGGGTAAGGCTTGTGCCCTCCCAATTGCGCTCTTCCGCCCGAAGCCGTTGACACAATGTGGGGTGTCGGGTTTGGTAAGCGCCGCCCAACGTTCGGCGCTAACAGAAAGCAGGTAGTACCGTCTACTGTTATACGGTAGCTCAGTCATATCTGACTAAGACCTGACACAAATAAATATATTTGTGTCAGGTCTTAGTCAGATATGACTGAGCTATATATATATATATATATATATATATATATATATATATATATATATATATATGTGTGTGTGTGTATGTGTGTGTGTGTGTGCGTGCGTGCGTGCTTGCGCGCGTGTGTGTGTGTGGGTGTGTGTGTGTGTATGGATTTGGTGATTTTGAACACAGATTGTTTGTTTCTATTAGATAACAAAGAAAGGAAGGGGAGAAAAAAATGAAATTGAAAATTGAATTCAGCGTCCAACATAAAAATCGCCCTCTAGAAATATTGGCACAAGATTGCAGCATTAGAATGAATGTGATTTCAGACGTCACAGACATACAAGCTTCCTGGACATCTTAATCTTCTTCAGATTTCCTTTAATTCCACCTGGCTCATAACTGGTGCAACTTCTGAAGAGTTTGAAATCAAGAGTGGAGTTAAGCAAGGTTGTGTACTAGCTCCCACCCTCTTTGGAATATACTTTTCACTTCTACTGAAATATGCCTCTTGTGATCAGGATGGTGGTATATACATTCACTCACGCTCAGATGGCGGCCTCTACAATGCTCAGAGATTGAAGGCTAAGACCAAAATTAGGAGGGTACTGATCAGAGAGTTGCTTTTTGCAGATGATGCTGCAGTTAGGACCCATTCTGAGGAAGAATTGCAATGTCTACTATCTGCATTCTCCAATGCTTGTTCTGAATTTGGTTTAACAATTAGCAAAAAGAAGACACAGATTATGTCACAAGGTGCACATGGTGTACCATCAATCTTTATTGACGGCGCCGAACTAGAGATGGTAGACCATTTTACATATCTAGGATCAGTGGTAAATAGCAAATTATCCCTAGATCAGGAAATCAACATCCGGATTGGTAAGGCTGCAACAACAATTAACAGGTTAAGAAAAAGAGTCTGGGAGAACAGGAAGCTTACTGCCAAAACAAAAGTCCTTGTCTATCAAGCCTGTGTCCTTAGAACTCTTCTCTATGGCAGTGAAACCTGGACAACTTACTCACACCAAGAGAAACGTTTAAACAGCTTTCATATGCGGTGTCTGCGAAGAATTCTTGTTTTAAGTGGCAAGACAAAATCACAAATACTGAAGTATTGGAAAGATCAGGGTGTGTGACGGTTTATTCCATGCTCAGTCTTCGTAGACTTAGATGGATAGGACATCTTAGGAGGAGAGATGATTGTAGAATACCAAAGGACATCTTTTTGGTGAATTACAGATGGGGAAGAGATTTCAGGGTCGGCCTCTACTACGATACAAAGATGTGTGTAAGCGGGACATGATTGATACAGCCATTGATAATGCACAGTGGGAGCAAGTCGCCGCAGAACGTGTTGCATGGAGGGCAAAGATCAGAAATGGAATAAAGACAAAGGAGAAAATTATTGCAGATAAGTCACACACCAAGCGTTTGAGACGTAAGATGGTGCATGATGGTGGAAAGAAAAGAACAAATGCATCCATACTTCAAGAGTTGAATATTGAAGAAGGTTGGCTATTAAAGACGATAAAACAAAGAAAATTGAAATATTTTGGTCACTTGAAACGTCACGAATGTTTGGAGAGAACCATAAAGAAGGGTATATGCCTGGGAATAGAGGAAGAGGAAGGCCAAAGAGAAGATGGTTGCAGGATGTGGCGGATGATCTAAAGATGGGTGTACCAGACGCGGGACAACTTGCTTATGATCGAGAGGTTTTCCGGAGGGTTGTTAATGGCAGCGAGTTTCTGCAAAGGACATGCTACTGAATGAATATATATATATATATATATATATATATATATATATATATATATATATATATATATATATGTGTGTGTGTGTGTGTGTGTATGTGTGTGTGTGTGTGTGTGTGTGTATGTGTGTGTGTGTGCGTGTGTGTGTGTGTGTGTGTGTGTGGATTTTGTGATTTTGAACACAGATTGTTTGTATCTATTAGAAAACAAAGAAAGGAGGGGGAGAGAAAATGAAATCGAAAATTGAATTATCGCAGGTTCAGCGTCCAGCATAAAAATCGCCCTCTAGAAATATTGGCACAAGATTGCAGCATTAGATTGAATGTGATTTCAGACGTCACAGACATACAAGCTTCCTGGACATCTTAATCTTCTTCAGATTTCCTTTAATCCCACCTGGCTCATAACGTCATCGTGTCTTTCCGGAGAAATTTTCTGATGGCTAGAAATAGGAGAGGCTGTCAAAATGGAAGTCGATCTTTCTGTGTGTGTGTCAACGGGAGTTAAGTTCATTGGATTGTATTTATTTTTATTTCATTACATACGTTTATGCTTTTAGAATACACACAAACATATGTATGTATGTATGTGTGTGTGTGTGTGTGTGTGTGTGTGTGTGTGTGTGTGTGTGTGTGTGTGTGTGAGCAGGGGTGTGTTCATGCGCTGCGCACGTGGGTGCATGGATGCATAAGTATGTGTGTGCGTGTGTGTGTGTGTCAGTGAGTGTGCATGCATGCATGTATGTGTGTAAATATGACTATACATTTAGGTGTATGTCCTTTACAGGACGTTGCCATCGACCCTAGCATTTATTGTCCATTGGTGATTTACTAGGCAATTTTCAGTTCAGTAGATTGCCATGGCTTTCCGGTTCACCGATGAAATATACGATCGAAATTAAGCGCCCGCCTCGGATTTAGAACCCTCGACTCGGTATGTCGAGGAACTGTGAAACGCTATTTCGGTATCCCCTTATGGACCATTTTACACTGCTAGAGACGTATAATGTGTATTGTGATAGCCCTCTAATCCCATAGACTGATCGCAACATCATTGTTGATGCGAATAATATCATACAGGTCTCTTTTTCACCCAAGACATTTCCTCGCATCAATTTTAGGCTGTGTCGACTTAAAGTTTAATTATTTTATTTTTTTTTTTTTAATTCCGACTGGATGGGTATTCATATGCATTCGCTCCCATAACAACCTTCCGGAAAACTTCTCAGTCATAAGCAAGATGTCCCGTGGTCCAATACATCCGCCTGGAGATCATCTGTCACATCCTGCACCCATCTTCTCTCTGCCCCCCCCCCCTTCTTATTTTCTCGGGCATATACCCTACCATTATTGTTCTGTCCAAACTTTCATGACATTTCAAGTGACTACAATATTGCAATTTTCTTAGTTTTATCGTCTTTAGTAGCCAACCTTCTTCAATATTCGGCTCTTGGCATGGATGCATTTGTTCTTTTCTGTATCCAAGATATTCTTAGAGCCCGTCTATAACATTTATATTCAAAGGCTTTTATGCGCTGTTGAGCTTGTTTAGTCAGTGTCCACGTCTCACAGGCGTATATTGACCTGCCGCCATGCATTGTCATGTCCAGGGTGTATTTAAATTCCTGTGCGCAGGCCCGCATGGCCAAATAGGTAAGAGCGCGTGTTCTTAACCATCCGGAGTGCTGATGCCGAGGTTAGCGGCTCAACCCGTACACCGGCCATCTTGACTAAAATGTTTACCTGTCGCCCTTGACTTGAGGACGTAAATTACAAGTACCCCTGAAGTCGGAGTGGGTTCGCATGATGGCGAGGGAAAGCTAATCCACACGCAAAATTCAGTCCATCACTACTATAAATCGTGTGTATGGACTACGCTTTAGTTCAAAGGGAGCGAGCGCAAAAAAAAAAAAAAAAACATCCCTGTGCCAACTTACGTTGTGATCACCCCCGAGCCTCTTCTTCTAGTAACTTGTGCATTATTGTTCTCTCTCAGCCACATGATGTTTAATACGACCAACATATTTCCTTTTTCGAGACGGGATGCTATTTATGATCTAGATTTCTTACATGCTGAGTTCTTGTAGAATCTTTCGGCCGCCAATACCACTGCTCATACTTGATAAGAGTTATTACCATTACACGAAGTAACCACATGTATGTTGTCTCCAGTATCGTTCTGCTTGTTGTCTAGTCAGTGTTGATTCATGCCATACAGCAGTGTGGACAATGCAACTTGAAACTCGCTCTCAGACTTTCACTGACAGGAAGGATTACAGTTAAACACAATATTCTTCTTCTGATGAAATGCTACAATTGTTTGCTTTCTCCCTCGGTTGTTATTTGCTGATCTATTGCAATTTTCAGTTCTCATCGTTTGCTCTCAATTTCAGTTAATAAACACCTTCTAGTCGTAAACCTTGCACATCAGTAAAAATATATGAATTGACTGTTTTACCCACCCGTCATTGCTGTAACTATATTTGACAGAAGGAAAATTATTTTTCTAAGCTCAGAAAAGATATTCATAATATCTAGCCACATCCATGTATGTCAGTAAACGCAAACGTAGCATAGCTTGCAATTTATAACCAACCTTATTAACAGCATAGATTTTAGCCTGAAGCTACAATCGCAGCTTTTCTCTTGAAGCTTGTAATTCTGATATTTCTGAATTTAAAAAAAGAGTCTGAGGTCATATTGCTGGTGTTTCTAATTCTCTGCAGACTGTTTCTTTGAATAAATGAACCCGGCTTGTAGCCTTTTCTGCGAAATTTAAAGTTATATGTAATCTTTAGTTAAGTGATTTATGAGCATTCCATCCATCCATCCATCATGTGCCATGCCAGTAAGCGTGGGCGGTCATGTTCTGCCATCTCACTCGAGTCGTGGATCAGCTCCGTGTTTGTGTCTCGACCATGCCATAAGGCATGTCGTAAGAAGAGGAAAGCTGGGGTCACAGCGGGAATGTTGGAGTGGAGGAGAGGCAGGGGAAACCAAGAAAGAAGATGATGGACATTTGACGTCATGGCATGGAAGAATGTCGGAATTATTTGCAGCACAAGAAACAAAAGCTAAAGACAGACACGATTACCAACATCACACGGTATGGACGACGAAGACGAAATGATACTTTTCATGTGCAGATTCATTTGTTTTAATGTGCGAAGCGACTTTATAATTATATAATACATTCTAAGATATAGCGGTGCTACACGTGTTGCAAGATAAATCATCAAAACCATAAGGGAAAGAAGACACATGAAATGTATGGATCAACAAAAAAGGTGTATTAGAGAAATTAGTCGTATGTAGGAAATTACAAGACAAGAGATGAAGACAAGGACAGAGACAGGTGTTTGTGGATAGTTTAAACAGCTGGGCAACAAATAACAATATAAGCAACACAAATTCCACCAAAACACAGATGACAGGGAGGATTAGGAAGCCATTAGGCCACTGATATTCTCTCCAGATCAGGCACCCGAAAAAGAGGAAGGTATATCTTATTGGACAAATCAGTCTTAGTAAAAGTGCAAATAACAACAAACTGAAAGCAAAAAGACCCTGTAAATAAAACATGTGAGATATTCTGTTATCAAATTTATATCAAGTTCTTTGCATGAATAGATGCATGATATTTTTCATAAGCTTTTAAAAACAATTATAAACATTCTTCTAAGGAGAATTCAAACTTAATGAATACACATTGAAGTGACATATTTGTTCATCGTCCAACAGCGCTGTAGATTTTAAGTTGTCATTTCCATGCATATGATAGTGATAAGGCAGACACACCTTTTTTGTTCAAGATTAACAAAGCGTCTCGTAATGAGCTAGGTAAACATTTAAACAATGAACAGATATCACTACTTCCCCAGGGCATTGGGTTGCAGTGTTTTGACAATCACAAACAGAAACGCCTTAGACGAAACGTTATCAACGTTGGTCAGAGCTCTCCGGCTGTATGTTCTGTGCTAAAACATGACCTAATTACATCCTTATATGCCTCTTAGAGAATGTGACGTTTCTGGACCGGTTCTGCACCGTGGTTTGCGCACCTGTCTACCAACGCAGTGGTGTCATGTTCGTTCTCCAGTGATGGTTGAGTTGCATGTTTGCAGACTCTCCCAATGAGTACAAGTCTGGGGTGGACCAAGAATCACAAAATGAGTACGACAAATGTCCATTGGAAATTCGGGACTGTCAACGTGGTACATACCATATTTTCCCTCGTTTGCAGTTCGGTAACAAGTATGCTTTAATAACGTGTGCACTGGCTTATTCTACATGTTATTTGTATGTGAGATATATTCTATAAACTATGTATTGTGACATCATAAACTGATGAATGTGTCTTACTTTTATTTACTGAAGTTTACCTAACTATTCATCGTGGGAACATCAAGTGTGGACGGATTCGGCGTGTGGTCGGGGGACAGCCACTTGAAGTTGGATCCTGGCCTTGGCTGGTGTCTTTGAACTACAAGGAGCACCATGATTACCTAGTTCTGCAAGGTCTGCAGCATCTGTGTGGTGGGACGCTGATCAATGAGTCATGGATTCTAACAGCCGCACATTGTGTGTAGTAGGTTCACATTTAACAGTCATATAATACTAATATTGATACTGCTTCTGCTACCACCACTACCACAACAATAACTACTACTACTACTACTACTACTACTACTACTACTACTACTACTACTACTACTATACCACTGCTACTACTACTACTACTACTACTACTACTACTACTACTACTACTACTACTATTACTACTACTACTACTACTACTACTACTACTACTACTACTACTACTACTACTACTACTACTACTACTACTACTACTACTACTACTACTACTATTACTACTACTACTAATACTACTACTACTACTACTACAAGTAGTACTACTACTATTAATACTACTACTACTACTAATACTTCTACTAACTACGACTACTTCTATAATAACTACTAATAGCACAACTACTACTTTCGTGTACTACATCCGCCATTATTATCATCTCCAATAATATTGTTACTAGTACTTCTGCCGAATCTGTGGCGAAGAGGCTACGGACGCAGTTCGTAATCCCGCATACCGCCTTCGAAACACCGCTATAAGCGATTTGGCAGCAGACTGTCTTGCGTTGGGTTTTATTAAAATGGTATTAGTGTCGGTCGTTTAGAAAGAAATGACATGCCCAGAAATGACAAACAGCCCCGAAAAAATAGCAGCAGCAGCAGCAGCAGCAGCAGCAGTAGCAGCAAAAGCAGTAGGAGTAGTAGTAGTAGCAGCAGTGGTAGTAGTAGTAGTTAGTAGTAGTAGTAGTAGTAGTAGTAGTAGTAGAAGTAGAAGCAGCAGCAGCAGCAGCAGCAGCAGCAGCAGCAGCTGCAGCAGTAGTAGTAGTAGTAGTAGTAGCAGCAGTAGCAGTAGTAGTAGCAGTAGCAGCAGTAGCAGTAGTAGTAGCAGTAGTAGTAGTAGTAGTAGTAGTAGTAGTAGTAGTTGTAGTAGTAGTAGTAGTAGTAGTAGTTGTAGTAGTAGTAGTTGTAGTAGTAGTACAATACATACAGACAGATTTCCAGCAAATCAAAGGAGAAAGCGATAATATTATCAACGTCATAAACAGTTTAGAGAAATGAACGGAATACAGTGCAAATGTAGCGTCTCCAACATTGTTCAACATCATACGTTGTGGAACACCGTGTAAAAGGTACATTTGATCCATATAATGAAAACATTATATTATGAACGGCAAGCACATGTGAGAGTATCTGGCGAAACACCATTCTGGGTCGAGGTGCAAATGGGAGTCATAAAGCGTTACATTCTCTAAGATTATAGACCAGGTCAATGCCTTGGCACCTTTTCTATGTAGACAATTTAAAAAAATGTTCAGCATTGATTTTATGAAGGTGGATCTAAAAGATCAATAGAGCTGATCGGAAAAATCCGGTAAGATTAAGCCTTGAACCTTGAGCACCTACCACTGGTCACACGGTAATACATAAATATTTCTAGCATCAAAATAAGTACCATCACCATGAAACCTCACCAATTTATGTGGAGATGTCGAAACTTACTCATCATTATCATGTGCCATACGGATAAGGTAGGCGGTTGTGTTTCGCCATCTCATACGATCACCAGAGTCTTGGATCAGCTCCGTGTTCTTGTCTCTACCATACCACGTGACAAAGCCATCCAGGTATTTACTTCTCTGCCTTCCCATTGTTCTCTTCCCCTCTATTTTGCCAGTTGTCACCAAGTTCTACAATTTATTTCTTCTCATAACGTGTCCACAAAATTGTTACTGTCTACGGATAATTTCTCTAATCAGATCACGGTTTTAATTTGATTCTTGTAGGATTTGGTCATTGGTTTTTCTCTCTGTCCATGGTATTCTTTGCATTTTCCTCAGAAACCACATTTCCACAGCAATCATCATAAAGATTTTTCACATAATCTGCCCATGCATGTAAAATCTGATCTTTTTCTATTATGATGTTTTCTATATTTTGTTCTCAGGCAGCCTGTTGATGCACAAGTTCTTTTATTTGTAAGCTCCTGAATTCTTGTGTGCATTAATGTGGTATTTTTACTGGTGTGACGTTATTTAATTTCTATGCTATTTTTCCAAAGCCATGCTTCTTTTGTCTCTTTACATAATACGCTGACTTTTCAGTGGATCTCTTCCTGTTTGTCAGGAATATTTTTGTTATGTCTTCTTGTTTACATTAGTCGCAAACATTTCGTCAGTCATCTATTTCTTACCATCTACTTTCTTTTTAACTTTAGGATAGTTTTTTCTACAGCAAAACTGACTGAATTCTTCAGCTTTTCCCATTGATCATCCACTTATTGAAATACGATCTATAGATCAGAGAATACATCAGATCTGTTCTTCACTTCTAGGTTAAAATTGTCTCGTATTTCCTTGTCATTTTCCAATGTACACAGATCATATTTAGTATTTCCTTGTGTATACTCATCTTTCTTTAAATTTAGCCACAATGTGCCTGTAATCAATCTGTGATCACTGTAACCGTCCTCAATTGGAACTGTTTTGGCGTTTGTTAACGCTCTTCGAAACCGTCTGCTAAACAGGATGTAATCAATCCGGTTTATAATCCTGCTTCCTGGACTCCTCCATGTCCATAATCGTCTTGAATGTTACTTAAACCAATTGTTTCCTACAATCAGTTCATGCTCCTTTGCCCATTCTACACGTCTGTATCCTCTCTCATTTCGTTCTCTCAAACCACTATTGTGCATCCACCGCCTTGCTTTTCTACTTTCGCTTTGAAGTCACCCATTATTATGTTTATTTCTGAACTTTTACATTTCTCCAAAGCATTCTTCATGTCATTATAACATTCCTCTACACTATCTTCACTGCTTTCTCCTGTTTGGGCATACATTTAAATGGCATTTATGTCCTAAGTTCTGCCGATTAACCTCACAAATATAATCTTGTCTGACACTGCCCTATTTCCTTTAACAAATTTTGATGTTTTCAAATCCAAGAGAGATGTTACACCGTTTTGCCTTTCCTCTCCCGCAGAATATATAATGTTAAAATCCTCCCTTTCTTAATCTCTGCCTCTTTCCATCACGCCTCACACATTCCTAATATAGTAATATTCTCTCTTTCCATTTTTTGTTTGATGTGATCTAATTTTCCCTCTGCGCTTAAAGTACGAACCATACTTTTCGGTGACCGTTAAAGTTCGGTCTCGTTAAAGAGATTCTCAGCCTACGGTCGCGAATCTTGACACCATAACCAACAACTATCTGTCGGCTGACCTCAAAATTCCATCAATCACTTGCCGTGATTTCTTGTGATACATAATATTGTTAGCGATGTTGCTGTTGCTGTTGCTACTACTACTACTACTACTACTACTACTACTACTACTACTACTACTACTACTACTACTACTACTACTACTACTACTACTACTACTACTACTACTACTACTACTACAACAACAACAACAACTACTACTACTACTACTGCTGCTGCTACTACTACTGCTGCTGCTGCTACTGCTGCTGCTGGTGCTACTACTACTACTACTACTACTACTACTACTACTACTACTACTACTACTACTACTACTACTACTACTACTACTACTACTATTACTACTACTACTACTACTACTACTACTACTACTACTACTACTACTACTACTACTACTACTGCTGCTGCTGCTGCTACTACTACTACTACTACTACTATTACTACTACTACTACTACTACTACTACTACTACTACTACTACTACTACTACTACTACTACTGCTGCTGCTGCTGCTGCTGCTACTACTACTACTACTACTGCTACTACTCCTACTGCTGCTGCTACTACTACTACTACTACTATTACTGATACCACACTTATTACTACTACTAATACTACGAGAAGCGTAATTGGAAGAGTAAAAGCCTTATCCCGGTGACAGGATATGCAACCTAAAGACTAAATATCATGACATTGCAGACCAGGCTCTAAGCCTTGGTCTTTATCTAATCAAGGATCGAAGCTTCGACAGATGGCCACTTAGAGCATTGTCTGCTGATTTGGCAGCTTCTTCAGCTTGTCTTAGTACAGATGTATTGGTTTTATCTTTCGTTTGAAGTAAACTAGTCAGGCAAAGAGAGGGATCATGTTGCCCGGGCAACACATTGTCTCTACAATTTAACGCAAGCTTTGTGCTTTAGAGAGGTATAACTCCATTTCTGGCCCCCGCCATAGGTTCTAGTTGTAATGCCTGTTTTGTAAAGTACTCCGTATTACACATCGTTTGTCAAGACGGCAAAGTGAAGAAAGAGAAGAGAGGTAAACAGAAATACGTCCAAGCAGTTATCAACTTCAGGACTCGTCAATTGGCTCATCGAAACCGTAAGGAAAATGTATAGGACATAACAATATAAAATTTATTATGTGATAAATCATTTTTATTCAATGTTAGAAAGAGACTATTGGGATGTTACATCTAACCACTTATGATGTATATATATATATATATATATATATATATATATATATATATATATATATATATATATATATATATATATATATATATATATGCTGTACGACAGCGCACCTTGAAATGTATATGAACACATTAGACAGAGCTTGGTGCGGAGATGTGGTTTCTGAGATGAACGTTGCGAATAACTTTGACGGACAAAGTAACTAAATTATTGTCTGAAAGAGACTAAACGAAAAGAACATTATACATATCTGTAAGAAATAGACAAAACTGTTTTAGTCATTTAATGAGAGGAGAAGCATTGACAAAAATCGAGAGGACTGGAAAGATTAGCTATAAAAAAAGGAGAGATAGAGTGAAATAATTCTCTATAGTCTAAGATGCTGGCAATGAGAAATAGCAAGCAACAGTAGAATTGATCCAATACACCAAGGATGAGATAAGTGGAAAGATACAAATGCCTGCGTAAGTATGCACGGCTCACGGTAATGATGATGATGTTGATGGTAATGATGGCGATTAAAATATTATGATTATAAGTCAGTAATATAGGTGGAATAAGGGAAATTAATCGTTGGTGAAAAATACTTGGCAACAAAAGCAGAGAAAAACAGAGAAAGATGTGCTCTGAAAATGTAAACAGCTGGGCGACAAATATTAATATCAGTGATATAGACTTTATTAAATGTTAGATCACATAAATAACTAAATATTTATGGTTGCTAATATCTATTCTAGTTCAGGCATCTGAAGGATATAAACCTCACACATTCTGTATAAAATAAATCTAATAAAATCATGTACCACACTTGATACCTAGCATTATAATATAGACTTGAACATTCGGCACCACATGAGATGCCTATCATAATGTATAATATACCTATGCACGGTAAAACCATGTGGGTTATCTAACACGATTTATAATATTAATTTTCATGCTCGATACCAAATAAATTATCTACCATAATTTATAATATTAATTTTCATGCTCGATACCAAATAAATTATCTACCATAATTTATAATATTAATTTCCATGCTCGATACCAAATAAATTATCTACCATAATTTATATTAATTTCAACGCTCGGCACCAACTGAGTTGTATAACATGATTTGTAATATTGATTTCAAAGCTCGTTACCAAATACCAGTGCATATATTGCCTTCATATAAAACACCAAAAATGTATTAAAACTTTACCAATAGCATTTTTGTATCTGTAGTCAACGCACGCACATCTTCTTGTTAAGGACTTCATTGAATGTGATATGCACGAACAGTCATGCTTAAGGTTCCAACAGCAATCTGCCAGCATGTGGGCATCCCAAAGTCCCTGGTATCTCTCTTTCATAGTTTTTATATCTTGGTGAAATCTTTCACCATGCTCCTCACTAAAGTCGTCAAGATTCTCGGGAAAGACGTGTAAATGGTTATGGAGGTAGAGCAATTTTATGCTGATGTTGCATACAAGCTGACAAAAACTCAACAGCATGTTTTCAACTAATTCAAAATAATTGTCTGCTTTAAAGCTATCCAGAAAGTTTTGCACAAATAAAACAAATGATGGCCAAGCTGTGGACCCTGTTATGTTCATCGAATCAATAACATTTTGATCATTTATTAACTTTCTAATTTAAGGTCCTTAAAAAATTCGATCTGTAAGTTTTTCTATGCTCAATTACGAATACTTTCTGCATAAATAATTAAAATAGGTAACATCTTTTTTCAGTGCCTTAACAAATTGCTTCATCAATCCAAGCTTTGTATGTAATGGTGACAGTAGAACTCTGTTTCGATCAATAAGAAGCTTGTTGACAATATTTTCTGCACCAACTTTAAGTTCATCTCCCAACGGCCACTGTTTCTTTGTGCGATGTGCTTATAGAAAGGGCTATTGGGATTGAGCCATATTTGTTACCATTGTGTAAGATAACACCGTTCAAACTTCTTTTAAAGCTGTCAATGAAACGTCGCCACTCATCTGGTGTATAGGTTACACCCATTTCGTTTACAAGACCTCCTACATTAGTACAAGATTGTTTTCTTTACAGAAGAATGTAAGAAAACCTTGCTCTCTGCAACGATAAAATGTAACCATTGTTCCAGCAGTCAATAATTTTTTTTTTTTTTTTCAATCTTGAAGCAAAACTTTCTGAAGATTCCTCGGAGAGATATAGATCTTGGATTAGATGATTCAATTCACGCCGATCGATACGTTGAGCAGCATCTGTAACATCATCTTCGAAATTTCGTATCATTCAACATACCACTGCCGTTTCATCTTCTAGCAGTGAATCCGAAATTAACTGAAAGCTGGAATTTATATCTTATCTCCGCGTGGACCAGGTCGTTTAGCAGAATCTAAATCTGGGCATTTCCATTTTTTTTTAAATTGTTTTCCATTAATTCCCTTAATGTTGACAACAAAATAAATAACGGTCGTCATAGTGGTTCTTGGGCTCGCTACAAACCATTAGAATTCCAAATTTTTAAAGGGACTAGATAGCAATAGTTATTTTTTTTTTTTTTTGGCCTAGAGCATTATAAAGAAAATATTGTAATGATATTGATTAAATGCATGTATCTAAAAAAAATACAAAGCTGCTACAGGCAAATAAATGTGATATTTGGATTTAGCAGGCCTCATTTATGCACAATCAGGTGTAAAATGTTTGACACCCAAAATACATTTGTTTTGGGTATGTAATCATTTACACAAATTCAAATAATGTACACAAAAAGGAGTAGCCGCATAAAAATGTCATAAGCCTTCGGAATTTAAATGGCCCGTCCGCGGTCCTAGCTGAGAATGCCAGAGCTCTGCCACTCACTCAATCAACAGCTCTGAGTAACTCGTGGCTCTCGACAAAATTCGTGCCCAATGGATATCCCAATTACTTCCATGTTCATTCAACTTATATAGTCAGAACCGTAAACCACACCCCCCCCCCCTTCCTTACACGAGCACGCACACACCATGGGTCTTAATAGTTTCATATTTATACCTAATATATCGTTCAACGATTGGTACCACTCTAGGTATCTAAAATGACTCATAATACAACTTTTAACGATCAGTATCAAATGTTCATCTAACAGAATTTGTCACCGAGCGGCATCACGTGAGCTATCTAACATAATTTATAATATATCTAACTAAGGTGATTTACATAATCGGGTTTTAAATTCGGTTATTACCGACGAACGTGACTTGTGTTATCTAACATGATTTCTAATATACAGCTATTACATTTCGGTAAAACATCGACTGGGAGACCACTCAGCACTGAATGAGTCATGTGATTAATCAGATGTCCGCCACCTTTACTTCCTAGGACATTTTCTGGTTAACATTTCAGGCTCAGTGAACTTCAATCAATCAATCATGTGCCATGCCGGAAAGCGTGGGAGGTCATGACTCGCCATTTCACTCGATCACCAGAGTCGTGGATCACCTCAGTGTTCCTGTCTCGTCCATGCCATGTGGCCAAGCCATCCAGATATTTTCCTCTCGGTCTTCCTCGTGGTCTGTTCCCTTCGATCTTGCCAGTTGTCATCAAGTTCTCCAATCCATTTCTTCTCACTACATGTCCAAAATATTTTGATTGTCTACGTCTAATTTCTCTAATCAGTCTACGATTTTCATTTGTCTGCTGTAGTACTTGGTCATTGGTTTTTCTGTCTGTCCATGGTACTCTTTGCATTTTCCTCAGAAACCACATTTCTGCAGCCATCAGATATTTTTCAGTTTGACTGCACATTGTCCAAGTTTCACATCCAAACAAAAGAATAGGCTCTATGTATTCCCTCAACACTCTTTTTCTCGTTTCAATTGACATCTTTTTATTGGTCAGAATGTTTTTCATCTTGCTAAAGGCTATTTTCGCCATGGCGATTCTTGTTCTAATCTCTTCAAGGCATCTCCCATCAGATGTTATGACTGTTCCGAGATAATTGTATCGATTCACTTGATGAAGAATATTCCCATTTACTTGTATATTACATTGTGGTACTTCGTTCTTCCTAGTGACGACCATAACCTGTGTCTTTTCACAATTTAATTCTAACCCCAGCTGCTCAATGTGTACAACAACCGCATCTACTAATTGTTGCAGATCCTGCGCATTGTCTGCAATCAATACTGTATCATCTGCATATCTAATGTTATTGATGTTTCGTCCTCCAATGCTGATTCCATTTATATCTTTTACATTACTGAAAATATTTTAACTGTACAGGGAAACAAGATCTGGAGACATTGCACATCCCTGTCTAACACCTCTCTTAATAGGCTGATATTGTCCCACTTCATTATCAATCCTTATGGCAGCTTGTTGTTTCCAATATATGTTTTTTATAAGTCTAATGTCTTTCCCATCAATTTGTAGATCTATAAGCATATCCACCATGTTGACATGTCTAACTCTATCAAAAGCTTTTGTGTAGTTAATAAAGCAAAGATGTATATCCTTGTTTACTTCTATAGCACGTTCAATAACTGTTCGCAGCATAAACACAGAATTTTGTACCCTTTCCTTCTACAAACCCACATTGTTCTTCCTCTATTTCAGGTTGTAATTTCTTCCTCACTCTTTGCATGATAAGTCGTAGTAAAATCTTTGTGATGTGACTAATTATACTAATTGTTCTATGTTGATCACATTCTAAGGCTCCTCATTTCTTTGGAATTGCAATAAATACAGAGTTAAATAATTCAGAAGGTATATCTCCAGTATCATCTAATGTGTTCAGCAATCTGGTGACTTGATCTAGTCCATATTCTTCTAAAGTTTTAATCATTTCTGTTGTGATGTTATCTGCACGGGGGGGGGGGGGGGGGGGGGGGGGGGCCTTACCAGCTTTCATATGCTTAAGAATATTTCGAACCTCCATCTTCAAAATTGGTGGTCCTTCATTATTAAATATAATATCATACTGTTCCCCTCTGTTATCCTCATAAATGTTTTTCACATAATCTGTCCATACATGTATAATCTGATATTTTTCTATTATGATTTTGCCATCTTTAGTTTTTAGACAGCCTGTTTATGTACTTGTTTTTTTATTAGTAAGTTCCTGAATTCTTTTGTGCATTAATTTGTTATTTTGATTGTTGTGTTGTTTTTCAATTTCTAAGCACTTTTCCTCAAGCCATGCTTCTTTTGCCTCCTTACATAATATTATGACTTGTCTGTGGATTTCTTCATATTTGGCAGAATTATTTATTTTGAGTCTTCTTGTGTGTGCAAGTGTCAGAGGCTTTATTAAAATATAATCAATAGCTCAAAGCACATCTACATCCTAAGTTAGAAGAGCAATCGCCATAACAACGGTGATATTTAAAACTAAATGTTCTGTACGATACATTACAAATAATATATTTTCTTACATTGGTTATCGCTTTGTGCACTATTTGTTTATTTTATGTGTTTGTTTCTAACATTATGTACGGGTGTACATCGTAGGTTATTTATTCTATTTCCATGGGGTGTACTGAGTATACTGGCTCTATATTTTTAGACGGGTCAGCACCAGATGAGTGATATTTTCAATAAAACGCCGTATTCACTCCCCAGGACACGTCATCATACGCTTTTTTTAATCAACCTGGAAGTACAGGACATATAAACAACAGTCACTGTTAAAACACGATTATAACACATCACCTCCTCTGTCCTTAAAATAAATTAGAAATTCTTTACACAATTAATTATACCAGATGTTGCCTTATCGTAAAATTCATGAAGTTGAACTTATGAAATGTTCTTATTTCCTTGATTTGTACCCGAAGATTATCTAACTAGATTTTTTTTTGGTATTTTTCTCAAAGTTCCATCCCTGCCTATCCCGGACTTGGCGAATCCCAAAACTGGATCGCAGTTCTTGGGGAGTACAACAGAGGCATACAAGAAAAGATGGAACAACACATAGAAATAGATCAAATATTTCTGAAAAACTATACGAGTAAGTATAGATTTAATTGTTTAACCAATTTTCATTCATTTTTCATTGCATATTGGACCAATCATCGTCATAGTCATTATGCAACTGGCTTGCAATGCCGACCAGCAAAGGCGATTATGTTAATCCTCATATATATATATATGTGTATATATATTTCTGTTTTCTGAGGAACATGCAAAGAATACCATGGACAGAAAGAAAAACCAATGACCAAGTACTACAGGAGACAAATGAACATCGTAAACTGATTAGAGAAATTAGACGTAGACAGTCAAAATAATTTGGACATGTTATGAGAAGAAATGGATTGGGGAACTTGGTGACACCTGGCAAGATCGAAGGGAACAGACCAAGAGGAAGACCGAGAGGAAAATACCTGGATGGCTTGGCCACATGGCATGGACGAGACAGGAACACTGAGCTGATCCACGACACTGGTGATCGAGTGAAATGGCGAGTCATGACCGCCCACGCTTTCCGGCATGGCACATGATTGATGATTGATTATATATATATATATATATATATATATATATATATATATATATATATATATATATATATATATATACACACACACACACACACGCACACACACACCATTGGCACCTTGCCGTCTTGAGAGACGATAGTTTATTACATTGTGCTTCAAAACGGCATAATAACTACAACCCATGGCGGTAGCGAATGTGACTGATAAGGTCAATTCGCGCTGTAAATGTTCGTCCACAGTGGATGCATATGAACACGTGGTCATTTCCACCATCATGCACCATCTTACGTCTTATATAATTATTTAGGAGCGTAAACGGTTTTTAAGAATGCTTCTAACATTTTCGTATAGTGTGTTTCTGGTTTTCATGAGCTTAGCTCCAGTTTTTTTTCTATGCAGCCTTCCGGTAGTGCCCATACATCTGTGTATGTGTTGCTTCCTCTAACGGTAAACCAACATTTTAACGCACACGTTTAACATCAAATACACGAGAGCAAATAAGTAAAGGACCTTTGCTACTATTTGAGACACACAAGTTGTATTGTTCTAGACCAATATTGCAGAGACCAATTGTTCCTCCACGAGTCATGCGGCCAGTATTACATTATCCGTCTTTACTTCTCAGAGCATTTCATCGTTCCCATTATAGGTCAGATTTGAGGGTTTAAAAAAATCAAGCGGACCGGCTTCATTGCACCGGGATTTATCCCACATTAGCTCAGTCTCTTTCCACAGGCGGCCTGCGAAAAGTCGCACAAAGCATGAACTCCGTAGCAGCAGCTTCGACTCCTAGTGTTTTATATGTATACAATGTTAGTTGACTGAATGACTTTTCTTTTTCTTTCTTTGAAGTATGTCATGGTTGGTTGGCTCCGTGAATAAATTTGTGTAAATTACGAAGTAGTCGACCCATTTCAGTGTCCTACCCGCGTTATTTATGTTTACTCCTGCTTCAGGTGATCTGTGTAAATGGGTGTGCCATAAAGCTGTTTTCTGTAGGTGTATGTGTGTTTTATCTCTGAGATGTCTCTTATTTTTCTGCATATTTATATTAGTGTGTGTGTGTGTGTGAGTGTGTGTGTGTGTGTGTTTGTGTGTGTGTGTGTGTGTGTGTGTGTGTGTGGTATCCGATACCAGGCTGCAAATATCATCGGAAAGATTTATGTTACGAAGAGAACGTTGTTTCTCTGTAGAATCTCAGCCCACCCGGTGTATTAAGCATTTTGCATGTTGCAGGATATTGAAATCAACCCAGGTTAATTTTCTAGGCTGTTTTACGATCAATAGTTCGCCATTGCTTTCTGAACTAAAAAAAATAATCACCGTTGCAGTCCAAATAATTGCAGTATAGATTGAACCCCCTACTATACCGTCAACACACTGGAAGTTTCAGCACAATCTCAGTATGTCCCGTTGCCACGCAGACGTATACCTAGTTGTAGTGCTATGTCCTAGTAGATTAAGAGTATATATATATACTGTATGTCCTGCTGCAGAACTTCCTTTACTATGTCCTGCTGCAATATTCCTTTGCTATGTCCTGCTGGGCCGGTCTCTCTGGCCGAGGGGTTACAACACTTTCTCCGTAATCCTGTTTATCACGCAGAGTCTCGTAGCAGGGCGATAGCTGGGAGCGGTTCGACCCCCGCTGGTGACTTGTGGGATAACTGAGCCGGCCGCTCAGAAAGCAATGGCAAACTACTGAGCGTAATCTTGCCAAGAAATCAACATACAGCTGAAAGATGCTGATGTTGACAGCGATGTCCTGTCCTGTAAAGGATATGCAAAAACATGTCCTGCTGCGGTAACTTCTTTGTCTATGTCCTGCTGAAGTAATTTCTTTATCTGTGTCCTGCTGAAGTAACTTCTTTGTCTATGTCCTGCTGCAGTAACTTCTTTGTCTATTTCCTGCTGCAGTAACTTCTTTGTCTATGTCCTGCTGCGGTAACTTCCTTTGCTATGTCCTGCTGCGGTAACTTCCTTTGCTATGTCCTGCTGGGGTAACTTCTTTGCTATGTTCTGCTGGGGTAACTTCTTCTGATATGTCCTGCTGCGGTAACTTCCTTTGATATGTCCTGCTGCGGTAACTTTCTTTGTTATGTCCAGCAGCAGTAACTTCCTTTGCTATGTCCTTTGTCGACTTTACTTCGACTGGTTTAAAATATCGTGTTCTAGTAAAGCTCACAATCTACTCCTCGTTTGTGTGAGTGTGTGTGTGTGTGTGTGTGTGTGTGTGTGTGTGTGTGTGATTCATTCATTAGATTAGAAACAATAGCATTGGATGGCATTGTTCCTCAAAGACGATACAGGATTGAGCAAGGCAACGCTGGACACATGAAAGTAAAGACACCCTGGCATGAAAACGCAAAAGCCGTCGTAACTCGTGCGGGATCGAGATTCTTTCAAGCTGAGTGTGACGAAAATAAAGTTATGCAATAAACTTGCTTCAAAATGATGACGACGACAAATCTAAATATATCCTAATCAATTCTTTAAATGCATGGCAATGAATCTAAGCACATACAACTGTATTTGCTGTTCTTTGGGAGACACAATGCATACTTGAATTGTCCTCAAATATCTTCCGTATGTTGATGATTTAAAAAATAAATTCAGTTTAATCGAAAGCCTGCTTAACGATGGATAGTTTCGCAAAATAGAATGCACTGTTTGGGTTTGAGGGTGTAGGCGGAATAAGGACTGTCAAGGGATCGAGACACTGTTCGGCAGGCTGTAAATTAGAGCGATGTTCTGTAAAGGGACTGCTTCATGATGAGTAGACTTTGCTTCAAAAAGACATGTAATCATCCACATCGAGACAAGATAATCTATGTTTTTCTTGTCCTGTTCTTTTGTATGGATGTGAAACTTGGACAATGTGCAGTCAAGCAGAAAAACATCTGATGGCTGCAGAAATGTGGTTTCTGAGGAAAATGCAAAAAATACCATGGACAGATAGAAAAACCAATGACCAAGTACTACAAAAGACAAATGAAAATCGTAGATTGATTAGAGAAATTAGACGTAGACAGTCAAAATTTTTTGGACATGTTATGAGAAGAAATTGACTGGAGAACTTAGTGACAGCTGGCAAGATCGAGGGGAACAGACCAAGAGGAAGACCGAGAGGAAAATACCTGGATGGCTTGGGCACATGGCATGGACGAGACAGGAACACTGAGCTGATCCACGACTCTGGTGATCGAGTGAAATGGCGAATCATGACCTCCCACGCTTTCCGGCATGACACATGATTGATTGATTGATATGATAAAACAATCCTAAAATCGCATGTTAGAATAAGAATCGCTATGGCAAAGTAATCTTTTTACCAGATGGAAAATATACATATAATAGATATCAACTGAAATGATAAAACAGATTTGAAGTGCTATATAGAACCTAAACTGTTATATACATGTTAAACATAGACAATTCAATAAGTAGACAAGCTGAGAAACTTCTAATGGCAGTTAGTGTGGTTTCTGAGAAAAACTCAAATACTGTGGGCGAACATAAAAACTAATGACAATGTTCCACGTGAAACACATAAAATCCATAAATAGATGAGATAAATTAGACAGACAGTCTAGAACTTATAGGGTCGTAACGAGGAGAAGTGGACTTGAAAAAGTTGTGGCAGCTCACAAAATTGATGAGACAAGAGCACAGGAATTGGAAAGAGACAAATACCTGGATGCCTTGACCACATGGAATAACCGGGACTAGAACACATGTCTGATCCAAAACGCTGGGATAGCGTGAGATGGCGAATCATGATAGCTGGCGCTTATCGGCGTGGCACATGAAGAAGACGATGATATTAGCCTGAGACTAACAGGTCTGAGGAAGGATATCACAATCGGGTAGGTCGAGGATATTGGAGACAAGTTCGATGGAGGGAGAACATCTAGAACTGTTTGACTACGTGGCGTGAGAAACGACGAGTGATCAAACTTGAACACCAACGACAGGTGTTTGCGGAGGTACATGTCTGCCTGGTGCTCAGCATTGAAATGGTGATGATAATTTGTTAAGCATTGTAGACATTGAGACATATATAAATGTATTCTCTTGTTTTTATATTTGTTAGAGTTACTATTTGTCATGAGCTTCTGTATTGACATCTTATTTGCATATTTATTTTATGTTTGCGCTCGCTCGCTTTGTACTCAAGCGTAGTCCATACATACTATTTATAGTATTGATGGACTGAATTGTGCTTGTGGATTAGCTTTCCCTATTAACAGTGTCCCTCGCCATCAGGCGAACTCACTCCGACTTCAGAGGTACTTGTAATTTACGTCCCCAAGTCAAGGACGACAAGTCAACATTTTAGTCCAGCTGTCCGGTATAGGGGTTGATCCGCTTACCTCGGCATCAGCACATCGGATGTTTAAGAACACATGTTCTTACCCATTCGACCATGCTGACTTACATTTGCATATTATATTACTGATCTTTACAGTTGATAATTATATTTTACAATGTCTCCCTGGCCACGTGACCACGGCGCTACGAGGGTGGGGGGTGGGGGGGGGGGATTCGTTTTCAGACTACGTCATTCGGTTTACGAGTGCACGTTTTTTATTTTTTCTGAGACTCTTGTGGGACGTCAAACTACTTGAACGTAAACTGTCAATAGATCACAAACCGCATAAGACAATGCTGGGCTTGAATGCGACGTCCTGTAAAAATATGGAACTAACTTTTAACCTGTGGGACATCGTTGGGGCTACATAGTTCGTGCTGTGTGCTACTCTTTCGGCAAGCCGATCTGTGAAAAGAAAACCAAGCCACATGAAATAAAACCCGGTGCAATGAAGTCGACTGCATTTCCTTTAAACATTTATGCATTGTCTACTAACCATATTTGACATTTAAGCTTTACAATTTCCACATCTCATTTATTATTTTGTTCAGGAAAGGTAGCACATGCTACATTATTTTTTGGCAATGTACCATACAATAAATAGGATAGGCTGAGATAAAGACACAGTGAATACAAACAACATAATATATATATATATATATATATATATATATATATATATATATATATATATATATATATATATATATATATATATATATATATATATATATATATGGACAGATAATTGTTCTGAACTTTCTTATTTCTACTTCTTAGTCATATCATTTCTGGATTTAAAAATGCCTTGCTTCATATATTATATACGTGTATATAAATTTCCTGTTGTTTATGGCTCGCATAATCGCTGTTTACTCGGCGATACAGTGACTATTACATTTGCCTGTTAGCCCTGTGGCCATGTGTTCGAATCCCCATCAAGGCAGTTTAAAAATAATTGCTCTGTCTTTCCAGGTTGAATCAGTCTTAAAACAGGTACCAGGAAATGTCATGGCAAGTAAAGGCGACCGGCTTGATATTGACAACATCACTCATTTAAAGCGAGTGTCCATCTGTCTATACATTTAT
This sequence comes from Cepaea hortensis, assembly GCA_963921405.1. Lineage (NCBI taxonomy): Eukaryota > Metazoa > Mollusca > Gastropoda > Stylommatophora > Helicidae > Cepaea > Cepaea hortensis. The sequence continues at coordinate 61,642,180 of OY992880.1, read as the reverse complement.
GCGGATTGCACCATTAAAATAGCATAAAAAGCCTAAACCCGTATATAAGCGCGCTTTATCTTTTTATACGTATTAATACATGTTCGTTTTTGTTGAGTCATGGGTGTTTTGTTGGCATATCAAGGTCGACTGGATAAAAACAGCTCTTATTCATATTGGTGTTAACGGATGTTTTGCAAGAAGCTAGTAACTGCTATCTATGTGTAATAGTTTTGTTTTGTTTTTTACATACATTTGTATACTATGCTACCAATGCCAAATATGGACAATGACAGAAAAAGAGAAAAGAAAAATCACAACAACAGAAATGAGGTTCCTGAGAAGAATACTCAAAGTATCAAGAAGAGATAAGATCAGAAATGAAGAAATCAGGACTAAAGTGGGGGTTAAAGCAGCACTAGATTTTATTAGAAGGCAGCAAGTCAAATGGTTTGGCCATGCAAGTAGGTTACCAATCAACAGCATACCACAACAAGCAATGATGTACAGACCAGATGGAAACAGAGGAAGAGGCCGACCACGTAAACGTTGGACGAAGGGAATAGTAAAGTCCATGGGAATATCGTATACGAAGCCCATAATCGGGCACTCTCACGAAGTGTATACTTCACCTCGACACCGCAAGGTACAAGAGGAACATGATGAGATGAGATGAGACATTTGCATAAGTTTTGCATGTTTAAATTTTGTTTTCGGTAATACTACTAGCCACAATGTATAGAGGCAAAGAACTATTTTACACTTAGCATATAGTGCTGGACCCATATTTGTATAATCCAGTCGGTATTGGGTGAGTGGTGTCGACAGTATCATGTCCACAGTATATGGCTCGGTTTGTACAGTCGCGCAAAGGTCTCCACTGTCTGTTTGGTTGCGGTGTTTGTGTGAAAGTGTTTATGTGTGTCTGTGTGCCTGCCAAAACAGAGGCCCGAGTTTATTCAACAGCAGACGCAGGATTATTTTTGTCCGACCAGCATACCTCTGTTGGTCGATCACGCCACATAGAATTTTTTTTTTTTTTTTTATAATTGCTGCATTCTTCGTAAAAGATGCTTATAATCGAAACCTTGGACACTTGTGGTGTGTTTTAAAAGATTTGTTCTGACATTTGTTAGTCGCCATTTATTTATATTCTTGTTATCTATTTTCCCTGCTGTAATTTTATTATTTAGCCTAAAGTCCTTGTATGGACTAGATTTGTATGCATGTTTGTGCTTGCTGTGTCAGTGTAACAGGATCTTAATATTTTTATTTTATACTAGCATTTCTTGCTGCAGTACAGATGTTTCTTATGCAAATCTGTATCAAAACTCAGACTAGTAACATACAGTTAATAAATTTTGCAACGAAACAACAAATGTACCGTTTTATATAAAAGGTACAAAGCGAACCGAATTTTAATGCATTTTTTTTTTCTCTCCTGAAATTTGCTGTGGGTGGGTGAAGTGTTTTGTAGGTCTAAGTGCACGGAAGGATAGATGGCCAGTCTTTACACGCCCCCCCCCCCCCAACACACCCGCCGACACCCCCCCCCCTCGCGTTGTCAACTATTAGAGCAGTGGGAATTCCCCCCCCTCCCCCCAGGCGGGAATTTTAGGATTTCCAGGGGGTGGGGATGAAGACCATTTCAAGATCTCGTTAATGCAAGAACCGATTACTTGATATTCTTTTTCCCTTCATACTTTACAGTTATGAACGTCTCATCCTTCTAAAATTCATTTTGTAAAGTAAGTAGACCCACAAATCATGTTTTATGTGGATGTCTAGACTTGTTTTAGTATAAGCTATTACTATTACATTTACCTTGCATTTTTACGTATACTGTGTAGGGGTGGGGGATTTTTAGATAGGAAATATGAAAGGGGGGATGGCGTTCTGAAAATACGGTGAAGGGGGGCACGGAACAAATTTTTGATAGGAAGGGGGGGATGACGTTCTGAAAATATGGTGAAGGGGGGGGGCACGGGCCAAAAAAGGTTGAGAACCACTGTATTAGAGTCTATCTATACCTGTGGTTCTCGATCGCTGGGGAATTCCCCTCCCGGGGGGGGGGGAGGATTTGAGGGATTCAATGGAGCGGGGGGGGGGGGTTAATATTATTTCAAGATCGCGTTAATACAAGAACCGATTACTTTACATTATTTTCCCTCCATACTTTACTGTTCTCTACTTCTCGCCCTTCTGAAATTAGTTTAATAACGTAATTAGACCCGCATATTACATTTTATGTAGACATCTAGACTTGTTCCAGTATGTGTTATTAAAGTTAGCTTCCATTTTTACATATACTGTGTAGGGGCTGGAAGGGGGGAGGAAAATTATAGTGAGGAAATACAAAATTGAGAGGGGGGGGGTGATATTCTGAGCATATGGTGAAGGGGTGCATGGGCCAAAAAAGGTTGAGAACCACTGGTCTATATATTCAGTGGCAAATAAAGAGAAACATACGTTTTTATGTCAACCATGTCAGTAAAGTTTCTCTAGATTGCACTTTTTCCGAGTTCAGTAACTTATGTCTTTGAACAAGCAAAACAACAATAAATAATTACCGCTTCGACAGATCTCAACGAAATATTTCAGACATCCAGGATATATATATATATATATATATATATATATATATATATATATATATATATATATATATATATATATATATATATATATATATATATATATATATATATATATATGTCCTGTTATTTTCCCGAGAGGAAGTTGGAATCAACCAGCACATCTTTAAACTTATTATCTGTTGGGATTATTGACTGACTTTGGTCTACACTCCTCTCTTCTGTCTTCCCTTCCATATATCTATTTCTTTCACTCTCTCTCTGTTATTCTCTCAACATATACTCAGACAACAGTTCCTTTCAACAATAAATAAAAGATTTATTAATAAAACTATGTCTGGTGTATGTATGGATATTGTCTATGTAGTTGGTATGTTCTTCTAGTGTGGCTGCCAGATAAGATGTTGATAGATAGTCTCCGTGTCTTCTCTCGTCTCTTCTCTCGGCTAAAGTACAGGACAGTACATAGATACAACAGAACGGTCTCACCCTGAATGCTCCGTCTGCTTGAGTCTGTAGGTATATCCGTTTTTTGTTTTTAATGAAAAAATGTTCACCACTGTATCAATGTACTTAAACAGATCACTATATGCTGTCAGCTTAAACTGAATGTTCGTTGCTTTCTTATAGCGTTCTTAAATCCATCCTGGAAAACACATCGAGTTTCTAGTATTCTCTATTTTTGTCCTGTAAAAGTTCTACACTGGATAGTTCGTAATTGGTATAGGCATTTGGTATGCACCTTGCAACTCTTCGATACTGAGTCATTTGAGTCTTTTGTTTGTAGTTTGTATGATCTCTATTTTCCGTTCTCTGTCCTCCTGACTTATTACGATGACACTTCTTTTCTTTCCTTTCTTATGCACAAGTGTCGTGCTTTATTACTTTAAAGTGCTTTCTTGTGGGTTATCAACACTGAGTGATCTTGACCACAGCCATCTGTGTTATATCTTAGTTGATAAGTCTCGCACTGGTATGGGAACCTGTGTGATATACATTTAATAATGAGATCTGTGTCTGCTTCCTCTTCTCTCCTATGTGAGTGTCTTTTCCTCCAGCCGAAATGAAAAGGCTTCCGAAAAAACCCACTCTGACATAGGATAGAAGATTCACCTAATGTCTATACTATTCCTACTAATAGAAAGAAATGTTAAATGCACTTCACGCACATCTATATTCCTATGCTAAAACTATACTCTAATATATTAATACCTTATTTAGGCATCTATGTTCCTGGAATCGAAAAACACTTAGCGAATAACACACTACTATCCCCTCTTTCCATCATTAGGGACGTGTATTTCTATTCCCACTCAGGAACATATCTCCTTCAGTTCAGTTTGGAACACACACTAAACTCTCACAAAGAAGTGGACACTCTTTATAGGTCATTTTTGCCGCATAGTCCTTGACCTTGCTTGACACCTCAAGTCTATACTTCATTATCACCGTTAGTGGAAAATTACAGATCTGAAACTTTTCCGTTATTCATACACCCAGACCGCAATATGCTGTCCAATAATGCTGTCTGCCTTTGTCGCAAACCAATTTTTCCACGCGACAGGTTACCTGGGCTGTTGGCGGCCCCTTCTGTGTCTTGACCTATAAACACATGCGCCTGGTCACTCCGTTGTTGGTTACCCTTACTGCTTCGTTTGTTAACCCTTCTTCTACCTGGTTAGTCGGTGTATACAGTCGTCTATCTGGGAATCATTAACTCTCAGTATTCCACGACATAGGCTTAAGAGATTAGACCGCGTCGAATCTTTCTCACTGTAGGTTTGATTCCCATGATCCACAACCCTAGTCTTCTTCCTCCGGAGCTGGATGTCTGGATAAGAAATCTGCTCCTACATTCTCCTTACCAAGGATGTATTCCACTGTGAAGTCCAGTTGCAGCAACAACGTCCATCACATCCACCGTGCGTTGAGCTTCTGCGAAGTAGCTATTAACATCACGTGTTGATGATATGATTGGATCCTCACATGGCTCACCTCATTATCCAGTAGGCGCTCTAATTGACACCCTACTATACTACTCATGACTGAAACTAGTGTTGGCTCCTCGCTCCTGTACGTCCCGTCGACCTCCTTTCCACTGGCGTAAGCGATGGCTCACAATACAGATAGATTGTCCCATCCTGATTGTAACACTGCTTCCATGTCCTCTTGGTTTCCCCCGGCTTTGCCTCTGGGGATGTTCCACCTCGTCCTCGATGGACCGAGTCGTCTTTCCCAAATCTCCTGGACTTTTGCTTCCAGGACCATCTTGGGCGATATTGTATCTGGTCAGCCCATCTTCGGTTAGAGTCCTGGGTAATTCTCGCCTTTCCCGACGTTACCCACCCCTTCTGAACTTGGTTACCGGTGAAACTTTCACTCTTGTCCTTTCCCTGACTTGTGATTTCCCTCCTCCTGTCGTTGGGTAAATCTGACCTATCACGTACTGTCCCATAGGCCCTCCTATGTTGTACTGGCGATCTCTGGTCTTCGTCTGGACTGGTAACTTTTGCCCACTGGCTGCCATCACCATAAAGTGCGAAGCGTTGCTCCCGGATCTCTCTTCATATTTCCTAATGAGATGTCTAGGGAGATTTTTCTTCTCTTCCCCGATCCGTATTTTGTAGAGGTTCTTGGACACCACCTTTTCCACAGGATAAGGTCCTTTCCATCCTACTTGGAGTATATTGGTCTCTGCTGGACTCCACACTTCCACTTTGTCTTCCACTTTAAGAGCTAGTTTCCTCTTAATTCGCTTGTTGGGTGGTGCTTTCTGGCACTCCGAACAAGACTTCACCCACCGGCGTACATCTCCGGTCATTCCTGGCCAGCAATAATGGCCGGACATTTTCTGCAAGGTCTCTCTGACACTCATATGTCGATTCTCGCCTATGATGTGTCCACTCTGAAGAATGTGAGGACGGTGGGTCTCTGGAACCACCCACTGCTCGTGCAGGTTATCTCCCCTCCCAGCTCTCCGATAGAGTAGTCGATTCTTCAGAAAGTACTATCCCCGTTCTGGTGGCTCAGCACTTCTTTGCAGCTTCCTGTAGCAATGATGCAACGTAGTATCCTTCCTCTGGGCAGTATGCAATTCTCCTATCCCTGAATTGTCGCATAGTGTCTCTGCCTCTTTTTCCTTCACTTGAGATCCACTGACTACTGTTCCCTTGTGGGTTGGCTGTTTGGGCATTCCCAAAAAGACATATTTCGTACCAATGATCATGGGAAATAAGGAGTCAGATAATACAGCAGCTGGAATAATGCCCGTGACGTACCTGGATTTTATCTCCACCTTGGCGATTGGCAGCGTCATGGTAACAGCACTCCTCATTGCCGGCTGTATTTCTATGGTCTCCCCTGTAAGTTGGTCTGGGCTTACCAAGCTGGCGTCCACCACCGCTTCCCCATCCAAACCTGTATCGTAGAGACAAGCAACCTGTTGGCCATTTACTTCAATCAGTTCCACCACAGGTGGTCTCTCTTGGTCCTGAGTGTCTTTCATCTCCTTGACCGTTTCCTTGCCTTCCTCTTTTAATTCCTCGAGGTTGGTTATGCAATTGGCATCGTTTGCCTTGCATCTGCAGTCCACAGTATTATGTGTTATCGACTGGCAGTGTGTGCACCCTGTTCCCTTCCTAGGTTTCCGTGTGTCCTTTTTGTTCCTTTCTCCTTCGCCGACCTCAGCCTTGTCTGTGATCACCGATGTAGGAATCACTTTGCATGCTGCGAAGTAAGAACTTTTAGGTTTCGATCTGCAGTCCTTCGTGTTGTGAGATGGCACTTTGCAGAATGAACACCACCTCTCAGACCACTGTCGTTTCGCTTGAGAATTCGAGGTGCTCTGGTTTCCTACCTTCACCTTCTCTGAACTCTCCTCTGTGTGCTTTATATAAGGTTCCACTTTTTCTCCTTCCCAGTTTTTCGGTTTCTTTTTCTCTTGTTTCTCCTGACCTTTGGTTTGTGTACTTAGTTCCGCCGCCTCCCCATGTACCTCTACGAATCGTTCCGCCAGCTTATTCACAACATCAATCCGTTCCGCCCCTTGTTCTCCCAAGAAGGTTCTGAGAGGTTTCGACATTTGCTTTCGCATCTGGTCGACCACCATCATCTCTTCGAGACTCTCATAATCCCTCTTGAATTCTGCCAAGTCCATCCATTTCTGGAGATAGGATTTCAGCCTTAGACTGTAGGCGGCGAATAGTTCTCCCGGCTCTCGTCTAGACGATCTAAACTTCTTCCTATACGTTTGTGCTGTGACTTCATAATGTTTCATCAAAGCGGCTTTTAATTCCTCGTACTGATTTTCCTGTCCTGGTGGTAGGCGTGTGTAGACCTCGTACCCTGAACCACGTAAAGCCTGGGATAATTTAAGAGCCCATCTGGTCCTCTCCAGTCCCATAGCGACTGCCATAGCCTCGAACCGATCCAAAAACTGGTATATCTTCTCTTTACTTTCATCAAAGACCGCCAAGGGAAACTTCATGGCATGGTAACCCTGTCCAATCATGTGGGTTGCCCCAGGTGAAGATGAACTTCCTTCTGCAGCATCTATTTCACCCTTAGTTTGTGTCTTGAGCTCTAGTTCTCGCATGCGGTATTCATGTTCCCTTATCTTGTGGGCTTCTTCTGCTTCCAACTGGACCTTCCGCTCCTCCCTTTCCGCTTGACGAAACTCTCGCTCTCTTTCTTGTATGTAATCAGTTAGCTCGGAACCAGCTAAACCAATTGCCTCCCCGTTGGCCCTCAGTTCGGCTGTAGTTACTTTAGGAGTTGCCATAGTTAAAGCAGGTAAGTCAGCACGTTGAGTAAAGACACCTCAAGGCAGTAAAGAAGTACTCACTATACAATTATATTCCACCTAGAACCTATATCATTTATCTATGTCTATCTAATATTATAACTCTACAACACCACACAGTACATCACAACCACTCTCTCATCCACAAGAGGAGATATAGGATAAAGACTTATGTAGACGTGTGACCGTGTGACTAGGTATGTAATGTGTCTTACCACCTATCTACATTCACTCTGGAACTATCTCACTGTAAAGTCACCAGCATTAATGAAATGTTTCTACCATAAATGTAATGGCACCATATATCCAATGGACGTCCTTCCATTAAAAGTCATCAATATATACTTATATTTATTCCAATCAGTATGTCCCAACATGCAGGTACTCCGCTATGCCTGTGCCAATATGCAGGTACCCCTCTATGCATATGCCCTGTTATGCTTTCAGGTCATATGGGTATAATGTCTGTACCCCGCTCGCTCCACCAATTATGTCCTGTTATTTTCCCGAGAGGAAGTTGGAATCAACCAGCACATCTTTAAACTTATTATCTGTTGGGATTATTGACTGACTTTGGTCTACACTCCTCTCTTCTGTCTTCCCTTCCATATATCTATTTCTTTCACTCTCTCTCTGTTATTCTCTCAACACATACTCAGACAACAGTTCCTTTCAACAATAAATAAAAGATTTATTAATAAAACTATGTCTGGTGTATGTATGGATATTGTCTATGTAGTTGGTATGTTCTTCTAGTGTGGCTGCCAGATAAGATGTTGATAGATAGTCTCCGTGTCTTTTCTCGTCTCTTCTCTCGGCTAAAGTACAGGACAGTACATAGATACAACAGAACGGTCTCACCCTGAATGCTCCGTCTGCTTGAGTCTGTAGGTATATCCGTTTTTTGTTTTTAATGAAAAAATGTTCACCACTGTATCAATGTACTTAAACAGATCACTATATGCTGTCAGCTTAAACTGAATGTTCGTTGCTTTCTTATAGCGTTCTTAAATCCATCCTGGAAAACACATCGAGTTTCTAGTATTCTCTATTTTTGTCCTGTAAAAGTTCTACACTGGATAGTTCGTAATTGGTATAGGCATTTGGTATGCACCTTGCAACTCTTCGATACTGAGTCATTTGAGTCTTTTGTTTGTAGTTTGTATGATCTCTATTTTCCGTTCTCTGTCCTCCTGACTTATTACGATGACACTTCTTTTCTTTCCTTTCTTATGCACAAGTGTCGTGCTTTATTACTTTAAAGTGCTTTCTTGTGGGTTATCAACACTGAGTGATCTTGACCACAGCCATCTGTGTTATATCTTAGTTGATAAGTCTCGCACTGGTATGGGAACCTGTGTGATATACATTTAATAATGAGATCTGTGTCTGCTTCCTCTTCTCTCCTATGTGAGTGTCTTTTCCTCCAGCCGAAATGAAAAGGCTTCCGAAAAAACCCACTCTGACATAGGATAGAAGATTCACCTAACGTCTATACTATTCCTACTAATAGAAAGAAATGTTAAATGCACTTCACGCACATCTATATTCCTATGCTAAAACTATACTCTAATATATTAATACCTTATTTAGGCATCTATGTTCCTGGAATCGAAAAACACTTAGCGAATAACACACTACTATCCCCTCTTTCCATCATTAGGGACGTGTATTTCTATTCCCACTCAGGAACATATCTCCTTCAGTTCAGTTTGGAACACACACTAAACTCTCACAAAGAAGTGGACACTCTTTATAGGTCATTTTTGCCGCATAGTCCTTGACCTTGCTTGACACCTCAAGTCCATACTTCATTATCACCGTTAGTGGAAAATTACAGATCTGAAACTTTTCCGTTATTCATACATCCAGACCGCAATATGCTGTCCAATAATGCTTTCTGCCTTTGTCGCAAACCAATTTTTCCACGCGACAGGTTACCTGGGCTGTTGGCGGCCCCTTCTGTGTCTTGACCTATAAACACATGCGCCTGGTCACTCCGTTGTTGGTTACCCTTACTGCTTCGTTTGTTAACCCTTCTTCTACCTGGTTAGTCGGTGTATACAGTCGTCTATCTGGGAATCATTAACTCTCAGTATTCCACGACAATATATATATATATATATATATATATATATATATATATATATATATATATATATATATATATATATATATATATATATTCATTCATTCATTCATTCATTCAGTAGCATGACCTTTGCAGAACCTCGCTCCCATAACACATAACAACCTCCCGGACATCCTCTTGATCATAAGCAAGATGTCCCGCATCCGATACACACTTCTGTAGATCACGCGCCACAACCTGCAACCATCTTCTCTTTGGCTTTCCTCTTCCTCTCTTCCCAGGCATATACCACTACATTATTGTTCTCTCCAAACTTTCGTGGCGTTTCAAGTGACCAAAATATTTCAATTGTTCTTTGTTTTATCGTCTTTAAAAGCAAACCTTCTTCAATATTCAGCTCTTAAAGTATGGATGCATTTGTTCTTTTCTTTATCCAAGATATTCTTAGAACTCGTCTATAACATTTATATTCAAAGGCATTTTTGCCCTGTATGTTGCGATGGGAAAGATGCATGCTCTTAAAAATCTAATGTTTGTAGTTATGTCTGTCCCATTGCATAATTTATTCAGTTGTTTTAGTCTTTGAAGAGCAATTGATAGTCGTCGTTTAATTTCTTTCATTGTGTCACCGTTGTTGGTAATCAATTACCCAATATATTCAAAATTTTCCACCACCTCCAATTTTTCCTCATTAACATATATTTCTTTCTCCATAGTGGTTTTATCTGTATGCATTATCTTTGTTTTTGCTATGTTAAGATATATGTTGTGATTTTCACTATTCAATTGGGTTGAGGCTATTAGGTTTTCTATACCAGTCTGTGTTGTGGAAATCAGTACTGTATCATCAGCATACCGAATCTCTGACATGTCATGACCATCGATATTTTGGGTATCATATAGCTCCCTGTTTATATCATCTCTTAAATTTCTCATTATATTTTCATTTACAGGTTAAACAAATAGGGGGACAGCACACATCCCTGACGGACTCCTTACTTGATGTCAAACCAGTCTGATGTCTCGCCATCTATTCTAACCGCTGCTCGTTGGTCTAGATACAGCATTCTTATGAGTTGTATTACATGTGGTGGAAAGCCCATATTCCTCATGATTTCCCAAAGTTTCTGATGTTGTACACAATCAAATGCCTTTGAATAATACTCAAAACTTGAGAATAAGTTTACATTAAATTATCTGCACTTCTCTATTATTAAACGCATATTGAGAATGTGATCTCTTGTTCCTCTTCATTGTCTAAATCCAGCTTGAACCACGTTAATTTCTTCTACCATTTAATTACGAAGTCTTCCCATTATGATTTTTAGTAGAATGTTACTACATTAAATTATCTGCACTTCTCTATTATTAAACGCATATTGAGAATGTGATCTCTTGTTCCTCTTCCTTGTCTAAATCCAGCTTGAACCACGTTAATTTCTTCTACCATTTAATTACGAAGTCTTCCCATTATGATTTTTAGTAGAATGTTACTTGCGTGACTGATCAGGGCAAAAGTTCTATAGTTGGTGCATAATTTCAGGTTGCCCTTTTTGGTTTTGGAATGAAGATAGTTTTCTTCCAATCTTTTGGCCATATACCATATTTCCACATGTTTTTACATAATGCGTGATAGATTAGTATGCTTTCTTCACCTCCCGCTTTAATTAGCTCAACTGGTATCTCATCACATCCAGGTGATTTACCATTTTTCAGGTTCTTTATTGCCCATATGAGGGTTCACGTTCTGTCTCTACTATCGTTAGCTCATATATCTCATTCATATCCTCACTGTCACTCATATCATACCTTCCACTGCAATACTCCTGACATATTTCTAGAATTTGTCTAGATTGTGTTAAGGTATTTCCCATCTTGTCACAGATAACATTCAATTGAGGTTGAATATTTCTTGTCAATAACTTCATTTCTTTGATCATTTCGTAACCTCTTCCAGTCTTATGATATTGCTCTATTCTGGTACAGCAATCTTGTATATATTGATTTTTGTCCTTTCTTGTGTTCTTTCTTATTTCTCAAGTTAAAGATTTATACTTCATCCTGCTGTTTATATATTGGCGACTGGCGAGAGAAGGTCAACCAGAGAGACGAATGGAGACGGACTGTATCTGCAGCAAAGAACCTCAATGGCTCGGAACGCTGAAGAAGAAGAAGATATATATATACATATATACGTGTGTGTGTGTGTGTGTGTGTGTGTGTGTGTGTGTGTGTGTGTGTGTGTGTGTGTGTGTGTGTGTGTGATATAGCTCTATATTCTATAAATTACTTATAAGTCTATTTCTGTTCTAGTTTTAGTTTTATGCAATCGAACGTACAGCATGATGGGTTTGTTCTCTTCGTTTCCATAGAATATTAATTATTCTTACTTAACTATACGTATGGTTTTAATATAAATTGTTAAAGCTCGTTCTGTTGAGAAAAGTCCCTGATATAAAAAGAGTAAATCTTCATGAAAGGCATTACTTTTTTAAATGTAGAATTTAATCCAATTGGGAATGAATTCAACCTTCAAAGAAACGTTGCAGTTATTTGTTCAACTCTGCTTTTTGTATGCTTACAAGGTTAACCCAATCCCAGTTACGTCACATTTCAATTGACTCTTCGTGGATACTACATTTTCATTAGTGTCACAGAGGGGGAAAAAACTGTCATCTAGGCCTACTGTCTATAGACCCTTGCGGTGTAGGATGGGAGGGGGGATGCTCTGAGCCTGAGGAATTAAGGCCGCCTGACCAGTGCAGGTTAGGGTTGTTCTTGTTGCCCCCGACAGACAAAAATTCCCGCCTTACCGCCTGATATTTTTAACCACTCGGCCAGCCGCTCCTCAGTTCCATTAGTTTCACTATTAACTCACAAAGGATCAAAGACCATTGATTGGTGCTGATATTTCCAAAAGTTCATCAATGGAAGCCAATGTTCAATGCATTGAAAAAAGATAGTTGCGTGTACTTTTACTGAAAGTTGCAATCAACACCATCATTTAATGGTTTTATATGATTTAAAGGGCAATTTTAAGTTCAGTATTTGTTCATTGCTTTCTGAACGATCGACGCTTATACCATCTAAATCAACACAAAGCGATGTTCTTCCAACACTCGACTTCGAACACTCGACATGGCATGTCGGAGAATTGCAAAACTGCTTTCACTATTCACAAAGACACAGACGCTGGCAGTCATCGCATTAACTTTCGCAAATTATGTCATCCTTGTTAGAATGTTTTAATATTCATACTTCTAATTAAGCATCACATCGATATATGTCTCACCCAATGAACCATTAAAATTATTAGTAAATAAAAAAAACAAAGAATACTAACATAGGATAAATAAAATTAACAACAGTCAAATTCCTTTAAGAGTTAAAGTGCGTAAGAGTTTTCTGGTGTTTGTTGTATACCTTTTTTCTTTAGTTTTTAGTTTTAAATACATCTCTCAAGTTGAGTGAAGCTGATAGGCTACTTGAAGGCACATCTGGATTAAAATGAGTTTGCTGATGATCAAGCATCCTGGCAGCAATAGAAAATTAATTACAGCTGCTATTCATCAAAATCACATCACGGCTAAACTATCCGGAATAAAGATAAATGCGAGTAAGACAAGGCTGACAGTAATTGCCAAACAGACCCGAAAAACTATTATTATCAAGGGAAAGACCATTGAGCAAGTATAGAAGTTTCCCTATCTGGGCCAAACAATCGATTTGAAACTGAAATGAGATCAACGATTGCAGTAACGCGTCGAGGAAAACAAACATTTCTAACATCAAATAATTTACGGGACGCAGAGGTATTTCCTACTCACCAGGGCCAGGTTCTATACTGGCCAAGACCTACTAACACGTCCTAGTCGTGCGTCCTGGGCAACAGGCCCTTCGGGGACCTGGTTAACGTAGTCGGATTACTAATTCTTCCGAAGTCGGAGAGTATCTGCCTGCACGGCGGGGAAGCACCAGTCTGCACTCCATAAGCCAGACATGGAACAACGGATACTCACGCAAACCTCAGTCGGGTATGACATCACACTGATGTTGGACAACAGGATGTCTTCATCCGACATACAGGACTTCACGCTGGAGGTCACAGCCAGCGAACACAAGCAAGTACGAGTAATATACATTTTGAACTTTGGAAATAGATAACCACTACACATTTCTGACCAATCGTGAGTGTCTAAGGGTGGAGGGGGGAGTTGAGGGGGAGTGGTGGTTTGGCAGCACAAAGGTTAGCACGACTGTATCTCGATTTGGTGGTCATGTGTTCGAACTCTCTTAGAGAAGAGGGATTCTTGTCATTGAATCCCATCCAACACAATCTAACAATGGACACCAGGATATTCCAAGTAAAGTAACTATTGTACAATATTCACCACATCACCCATCGAGTATTGATTGGTCTACAAATATGGGGCTAGGACCATATATGGACATCTTCTGAGAGCATGAGTGGAGGTTCATTACTTTACGTACCGGACCGAAGCGTTGACTAAACGAAAGTAATGTAAAGAAGTTGGAAGCTTCTTAGATGGGGTGTTATCGCAGGATGCACCGAATAAGCTAGACAGAAAATAGATTAATTGAAGATCTCTTTAAAGACATAAAACAACTATTGAACATTTTACGAAATAAAATGTTTGATCACAATCTGAGACACGGGTGATATTACTAATAATACTGGGAGACAAGATCTAGGGCAAGGAAACAACAAACCGACGTCCAACCAACAACTAAATCTCTCTTGCACGCACGAACTGTGGGGACAGACTTATGACGAGCTATCAAGAGTTGTCGAGATATGAGCAGTGCAGAGACATAATCAAACAACTACAACACCAGTTCAAAGCCGATTCATTTAATAACTGAAAGCTAGTGGCCAGTCTTTTCTTGTCCACTTTATCTAAATTCTTTTAAACTAATGCAATAGTAATTTAAAAAAAACAAAAAAAAAACTCCGCCGTGGAGCAATTACGGCATGGGGCTTCTGATCGTCAGATGGGTACCCCCCTCCCCCAGGTGTTTCGACCCATTCTACCCTTATGACTCTCTAGGGGCGGGCCCGTCCGGGTGATGACTCCGGGCGCCTTCCCCTGCCGTGGAGACGTTCGGTCGATTTCGTTGTCCTTGTTGTGCTTGTCCCTAAGTTGTTAACATGTCCACTCTCAAGCCTCCACTCCCTCGGTGAGGCGACTCCGTGCAGCCTGTGCTTGCCCCTTAGCACCTGTGGTCGTGGGGAACTTGCTTCTTCCCCAGCCACTGCCTCTGTCGCCTCCATCCGTTTCCATTGTCGTGTTCCTTCCCCGTGACCCGTTCATGGCGCCACACTCTACTAGGAAGCCGGTTCTTCCACTGGTTTTGACCCACCTCTTGGTCTCTGCAGGTGAGTGCTACTTACGGACGATTATCGATCTCGTATGGAGGTTGGATTTTGGCCGACATTTGCATTATTTGACCGCACTCAGATCCACCACCCTCACTCGGAGGAAAGGGTAGAGAGTTGACACAAGACTTTGCAAGTTCGTGGTCTTGGTTGATAGATAGTTTGTTGGGTGTTCTGCACTTACCGCTTCAATAACACTAGTTTGGAGACATGTCCCAAGTCAAGTTCCGACAATTCCTCAGCCAGCACGAGGTTTTTTTCGGCAGCCTCATACAGTTGATTTTGTGCCTAAGTTCTCGCTTGTCCCTTAATGCCCATTTCTTTTAGCACGTCATATTCAGAGTGGGAGACTAGACCTTTCTCGCCTACCTCTATGGCGAATAACCGGAGGGTATACCCTTCCAGCCTAAGACTCTCGACCATATCATCGCACTTCTCTATCTTGTACGTGTGCTGCTCCTCAGTATTGGACTCGTATGGGACTGTCAGCTCAATCAGAGTTGGCTGCCTGGCTGACGAGGAGCAAAATACTATGTCAGGTCGCAAGCCAAACTTTTGGGTATTTGCCACGGCCATTTAGATCCACGATCAGTTTCCAGTCAACCGCACCATCGAATATGGTCGGAAGCGGCAAGTCGGAAGCGCTGCCTTCGTTGTCTCTGCGTTGTTGCTCGGCTCGGACGAAGGAAATTCCCGCCGGCCTCGGTCTGTCCTCTTTGTTCGCCTGCATTCTGGCTACATCCACTATGGCCGGCAACTCAGTAAGGACTTTTTTTGTGCCGCCAAGTAAATCGGCCTCGAGTTAGTTCGACTTTGCACGACGACAATACATGCTCCGCGGTCTGCACCTTTGTCCATAGGGGACAGGACGGCTTTCCCCAACTTAACCTAGATGGCAGCTGATGGCAAGACATCGTATAGAGATCGGACAAAGAAACTTAAGCGCAGTGGTGCCATACGCCAAGTTTCATTCCAGGTAAGAGATCTCTGCACTATCTCTTCCCATCACACCCACTGGCCCTGCAATATACAATAGAAGTGAATGTGAAGTAAATTCAGGTTTACGACATGAATGTGTGCACCCCCCTTTCCACCATTCCTTCTCTTATGTTTGCATTGATGCATTGACAATATATGCCGATAAGCAGAGAGCGAAGATGAATTTCATAATTATTATTTGCGGACGACCAGCTGTTAATAGCATAAGATGAAGAAAGACTTCAAAACCATCTAAATCAAGCCAACACCAAGTGTGAGAAATACAACATGAAAATAAGCATTGAAATGACAGAGACAACGGTGATAGGCAGACAGTCAGAGACCCTGTCATTAAAAACAACGAACAAAACGAAACAAAAAGTTACGAAATTCTATCATCCTGTCACAAATGTTGGAATCCCTTATCCCGATCTCCCGAAATTATTATTCAGCTCACAATCAATAACTCTAACCATATTCTTGCTTCCATTATGACTTGAAATATGTACATTTTATAAATATATAATTTCATTGTGCAAACTATATTCTCGCATATGATATTACAGCTGTTTTCAGATGATAATTACGTTTTGCCATCTCGACAAATCCTTGAATATTTTCCAAGCACTTACATATATTTTGTGTACGTTTTCTCTATTTATCATTCATCTATTTGTAAAGTGCACCGGGGACATTTAATAACTCGAGTGTTATGCACATCCAGGAACCGAAAGTATGTATAATTTAACATTTTAACAACAGTTAGATTCTTGCAAGTTATTTGCATATCCTTAACAGTACGTCACAGTAAAACCCAGCAATTTGTGTATCCGTTTGTGATTTCTTGGTAAGTTTACTTTCAGTAGTTTGTCATTGCTTCCTGAACGACCAACATTCATACTTGTATGAAAGCAAGTCAAGACGGTCTCCTTTCAAATCACCCTCAGCTGTGTTTCGAACGCGATAAGCGGAATTGCACGAATTTAGTAGAACCAACGAGATCCTGATATACTAATTAACACAATACGCTACTTCTGATGAATAATATTGGTAAACACAATTATCTACGTGTGTTCTGCTATCTCTCAGTGTTCCCCAGGCTCTTGGAGGACATCGCATTGCTCAAATTGAAAACACCAGCGCAGATCACCACCAGCGTCCGGTCTATAGCCTTAGACATGGACCGAGAGATTCCAGCCGGGACTTGGTGCAGGGCAGCAGGCTGGGGACAGTACACTGCAGGTTGCTGTCCTGTCTGTCTTGTCTATGAATTATGTATGTGTGTGACTGAGGTCTGTCTGCACGTGCTATGTCTGTCTGTCTGTCTGTCTGTCTGTCTGTCTGTCTGTCTGTCTGTCTGTCTGTCTGTCTGTCTGTCTGTCTGTCTGTCTGCCTGCCTGCCTGCCAGCCAGCCTGCCTGACAGCCTGCCTGCCTGCCTGCCTGCCTGCCTGTCTGTCTGTCTGTCTGTCTGTCTGTCTGTCTGTCTGTCTGTCTGTGTCTGTCTGTCTCACTGTGCTCAACAAATCTCTGTTTGTTTATATATATATATATATATATATATATATATATATATATATATATATATATATATATATATATATATATATATATATATCCATTCTTTCCTGGTGTTCATGGCGTAAACACAGTACACTAGTTCTGTTTTGATTTTCAACAGTATGGACTGTAGCCCACTCTAATCCAGCCATGACTTTAATATCACAGGCGGCTATGAATTCAAATTCTCGTCACGCAGACAAGTCACGCATTACAGTAAACTACATGCACAAGAAAATAAGAGTTCATTTTTTTTCATTTTTCGTTCACCCTTTCCTCGCCGCTCCTTTTCCGTCCCATATTTACCTTTTAATATATGCTAATTAATGCATTGCAATGTTATCGTAAAGAAAGTTGGCCCCTTTACAAAAATATGTTTTTACATAGAATTTACGAACATAAGAATGACATGGACAATTTTGTTAAGCTGTATGTAACATACGATAAAGCGAATGTAATTTCCATGACATTATGTATGTAACGTGCACACTAAGGTTACTGTAGTTTATAAGATTATGTGCACATAACACACTTGATAACGATAGTGGTCTATATGACAAGGTTAATGTAATTTCGACAACAATGTGTATGTAACATACATGATAATGTTAATGTAATCTGTATGACGATGTGTAGGTAACATACATGACAATGTTAATGTAATCTGTATGACGATGTGTAGGTAACATACATGATATCGTGAATGTAGACTCCATAACATTGTATATGTGACATACACGGTAACGCAAATCTAGGCTCTATGACTTTGACAATATAGCCTGTATGATAGCGTAGAATGTAGAATCCATGATTATGTGTAATGTTATCTTATATATAAAAAGCGATCTCCGTCTGTCCGTATGTCCTTTATGCGCTCGCGAACGGCCCATCCGATTGAGATGAAATTTTCTACACGCCTTCCTGTCATTCCAGCACAGCCATCTGTCATATTTTTTTAGTGTGAAATCGGCTGCTTACCCAATATTATTTAATTTTCCATTTTTCATTGTAATTTCTATACAGCGAGGGGACTTAACTCTGTAAAAGTTATTTCAAGGGGCATAACTTTTCTGTATAACTTACAGTCATATTGTGGCATCGTTTTCAAAGATTTATAAACTCTTAGTCCAGAGTTATATACCGGCATATGAGTTATAATAAATAAAGATACAATCTTTAGGGCATTTTCAAAGTTTTCATAAAAATAATGCATAATGCTTAACATTGTAACTCATCTTTTTATGCTTAAAGAATAAATAAATAATAGTTACCTTATCTCTATCAAGTTTGAAGATTTTATATTTCTTTACACTGTCACCAACTCTAAGAAGACATGGAACAACTTCAGCCATTATTAAATCTACAGGCATATGCGTTATATTCCTCCTCCTCCTCCTCTCCCCTCCTCCACCTCCTACCCTCTTCCTCTTCCCCCCCTCCTCCCCCTCCCTCCTCCATCCTCCTCTTCCCTCTTTCTCCTCCTCCTCCCTCCTCCTCCCTCTTCCTCCTCCTTCCTCCTCCTCTTTCCTCCTCCTCCCTCTTCCTCCCTCTTCCTCCTCCTGCCTCCTCGCCCTCCTCCCTCATCCTAATCACTCCTCTTCCTTCCTCCTCCCTTCTCCTCCTCTCTCCTCCTACTCCCTCCTCCTCCTCCCTCCTCCTACGTCCTCCCCCTCCTCCCTCCTCCTCCTTCTCCTCCCTCTTCCTCCCTCCTCCTCCTTCTCCTCCCTCTTCCTCCCTCCTTCTCCTCCCTCCTCCTCCCCCTCCTCCTCCTTCCTCCTCCATCTCCTCCTCCCTCCTCCTCATCCCTTCTCCTCCTCCCTTCTCCTCCTCCCTCCACGTCCTCTCTCCTCCTCCCTCCTCCTCCTCCCTCTACCTCCTTCCTCCTCCTCCCTTCTCCTCCTCCCTCCACATCCCTCCTCCTCCCTCTTCATCCTCCCTCCTCCTCTTCCCCCTCCTTCTCCTCCCTCCTCCTTCTCCCTCCTCCTTCTCCCTCCGCCTCCTCCCTCCTCCTCCTTTCTCCTCCACCTCCCTCCTCCTCCTCCATCTCCCTCCTCCTCCCTCCTCCTCCTCCATCTCCCTCCTCCTCCCTCTCCTCCTCCCTCCTCCTCCTGCGTTCTTCTCCTCCCTCCTTTTCCCTCCTCCTCCTCCTTCTCCTTCCTCCTCCCTCTTCCTCCTCCCTCTTCCTCCTCCCTCCTCTCCCCTTCTCCCTCCTCCTCCCCCTCCTCCCCTCCTCCTCCCACCTCCTCCTTCCACCTCCTCCTGCCTCCTCCTCCCTCATCCTCCTCCTTCCTCCTCCTCCTCCCTCCTCCTCCTCTCTCCTCCTCCTAATCCCTCCTCCTCCCTACTACTCCTCCTCCTTCCTCCTCCATCCTCTTCCCTCCTCCTCCTCTCTCCGCCTATCTCTTCCTCCCTCCTACTCCTCCCTCCTCCTCCCTCCTCCACCTCCCTCTTCCTCCTCCCAGCTCCTACTCCTCCTTTTTCTTCTTCTTCTTCTGCTGCTGCCGCTGCTCCATTTACCCAAGTTAATTGTTGGGGAAGATGTAAAGATCTTTCAAGTGCTCTTTCTAATGCTTTTTGTAAGTTGGTCTTCGTTTATCTAAGGTTGTTCTAACTGCAACCAATAAATGATTAGACAGACAGACAGACAGACAGACAGACAGACAGACAGACAGACAGACAGACAGACAGACAGACAGACAGACAGACAGTCGGGAACGGGAACTTATATGACTACTTATATGAATTAAATGAGATGCTCCACACCAGGAGCTGGGTGATGCCGGGCCGGGTCAGACAGACAGACAGACAGACAGACAGATAGTCGGTAACGGGAACGGGAACTTATATGACTACTTATATGAATTAAATGAGATGCTCCCCACCAAGGACTGGGCGAAGCCGGGCTGGGTCAGCTAGTATCTTATATATAAAAGGCAATCTCCGTCTGTATGTCCGTATGTCCTTTATGCGTTCGCGAACGGCCCATCCGATTGAGATGAAATTTTCTACACGTCTTCCTTTCATTCCAGCGCAGCCCACTGTGATATTTTTTTAGTGTGAAATTGGCTGCTTACCCAATATTATTTAATTTTCCATTTTTCATTGTAATTTCTATACAGCGAGGGGACTTAACTCTGTAAAAGTTATTTCAAGGGGCATAACTTTTCTGTATAACTTATAGTCATATTGTTGCATCGTTTTCACAGATTTATAAACTCCTTGTCTATAGTTATATACCGGCATATGAGTTATAATAAATAGTGATACAATCTTTAAGGCATTTTCAAAGTTTTCATAAAAATAATGCATAATGCATAACATTGTACCTCATCTTTTTATGCTTAAAGAATAAATAAATAATAGTTACCTTATCTCTATCAAGTTTGAAGATTTTATATTTCTTTACACTGTCGCCAACTCTAAGAAGACATGGAACACCTTCAGCCATTATTAAATCTACAGGCATATGCGTTATAATCCTCCTCCTCCTCCTCTCCCCTCCTACCCTCTTCCTCTTCCCCTCCACCTCCTCCCTCTCCCTCCTCCTCTTCCCTCTTTCTCCTCCTCCTCCCTCCTCCTCCCTCTTCCTCCTCCTGCCTCCTCGCCCTCCTCCCTCCACCTAATCACTCCGCTTCCTTCCTCCTCCCTTCTCCTCCTCTCGCCTCCTACTCCTTCCTCCTCCCTCCTCCTCCTCTTACGTCCTCCCAATCCTCCCTCCTCCTCATCCCTCCTCCTCCCTTCTCTCCTCCCTCCTCATCCTCTCTCTTCCTCTCTCCTCCTCCTCCCTCTATCTCCACCCTCCTCCTCCCTCCTCCTCCTCCCTCCACATCCCTCCTCCTCCCTCTTCCTTCTCCTCCCTCCTCCTCCTCCCCCTCCTTCTCCTCCCTCCTCCTACTCCCTCCTCCTTCTCCCTCTTCTTCCTCCCTCCTCCTCCCTCCTCCTTCTCCCTCCGCCTCCTCCCTCCTCCTCCTCCTCCCTCCATCTCCCTCCTCCTCCCTCTCCTCCTCCCTCCTCCTCCCTCCTCCTCCCCCTCCTCCTCCCCCTCCTCCTCCCCCTCCTCCTCCTGCGTTCTTCTCCTCCCTCCTTCTCCTCCCTCCTCCTACTCCCTCCTCCTCCTCCCTCCTCTTGCCTCCTCCTCCTGCCTCCTCCTCCTCCCTCATCCTCCTCCCCCTCCTCCTCCTCCTAATCTCTCCTCCTCCCTCCTATTCCTCCCTACTACTCCTCCTCCTTCCTCCTCCCTCCTCTTCCCTCCTCCTCCTCTCTCCGCCTATCTCTTCATCCCTCCTACTCCTCCCTCCTCCTCCCTCCTCCACCTCCCTCTTCCTCCTCCCAGCTCCTACTCCTCCTTTTTCTTCTTCTGCTGCTGCTGCTGCCGCCGCTCCATTTACCCAAGTTAAATGTAGGTGAAGGTGTAAAGATCTTTCAAGTGCTCTTTCTAATGCTTTTTGTAAGTTGGTCTTCGTTTATCTAAGGTTGTTCTAACTGCAACCAATAAATGATTAGACAGACAGGCAGACAGACAGACAGACAGACAGAGAGGGAGGGACAGACAGACAGACAGACAGACAAACAGACAGACAGACAGACAGACAGACAGTCTGGAACGGGAACTTATATGACTACTTATATGAATTAAATTAGATGCTCCCCATCAGGGGCTGGGCGAAGCCGGGCCGGATCAGACAGACAGACAGACAGACAGACAGACAGATAGACAGACAGATAGATAGTCGGGAACGGGAACGGGAGCTTATATGACTACTTATATGAATTAAATGAGATGCTCCACACCAGGAGTTGGGCGATGCCGGGCCGGGTCAGACAGACAGACAGACAGACAGACAGACAGACAGACAGACAGACAGACAGACAGACGGACAGACAGACAGATAGTCGGTAACGGGAACTTATATGACTACTTATATGAATTTAATGAGATGCTCCCCACAAGGTCTGGGCGAAGCCGGGCCGGGTCAGCTAGTATTATATAAATGTTATATATATATGTTGTAAACTTATATTAGAATGCTAATTGTTAGCTTATCCAGTTGAGAACATGGATGTGTATGAACCTACAGGATAATGTGAATGTAGCCTACATGGCAATGTGTATTAACCTAAATTGGAACGTCAATGTAGACAACATGCCAATGTGTATGGATCTAAATGGTAACGTGAATCTAGAAGACTATTATGACAATGCTTATGAATCTAAAGGTAACGTAAATGTAGCCTACATGACAATGTGTATGAACATACATGGGTAACGTAAATGTAGCCTACATGACAATGTGTATGAACCTACATGGAAATGCGAATGTAGTCAGCATAGAAATTTGAATGCAATATTCACAACAAGTCTCCAAAATTGAATTAAAGAAAGCGATTGTCTCAGTAGCTATTCAGTGAATGTCTGAACCTCCGACTGTATGGGTAATTATTGTGCCTGACTTAATCTATCCTTTGTAAATGTTCAAATGACAAATAACTGACATAAATAACTGTTTGGAATGTTAAGTAAATATACTGTTATTGCTGATATGCGTAGCGGATAGAGAATAAGCACTTAAGAGTTGGCCCGTTGAATATAGAGATCGATTCTGAGTAATACTAATTGCATGTGTTATCTTCTCTACAGACGAGCTCGGGGAACCACAATACGGAAATGGAACAATGGTCCCACACGTAGTATTTGTGAAACGGATTCGGGACCAGACCTGTCTCTCGCTTTATGGACAAACGTGGCCGGCCATTGACAACAGGGCCATGTGCTTCAGTTCTAAAAGTCAGCAGGATACCTGTAAGGTGGGGAAGGATATAGACTGTTCAGTCTTTTAAGCCTGGTTAAAATTACACATTATAAGTAAGATTTATTGATTGTAATTCTAAACGATCTTGCAACAGTATCATGTTACAAATACCGCAGGAAAATTTGCAATATGACCGAAATAAGAACATATAAATAATGCATTATATGATTATTCATCTTAATTTCCCGAGAATACGTTTGTGGGTAGTAAGTAGTGGCAGACTGTATCGAGAAATATTGGTTGCCAAGACTGAAAGTTGATGAACATATTAAGTATACTGTCTAATTATTAAGGGTGTCCTTCATTAAGAGCCCGTGGGGTCCACTTTTTTCACTGTACACTGAAAATACTTTCAGAAATGTGGAAGATATGAATGGAATCATCAGTTGAAGAGGAAGCATCAATAACATTACGTATTTGGATGCCACAGTATTGATTGCAGACAATGAGCAGGATCTACAAAATTTAGTAGATGCCATTGTTGCATACTGTGCTTTTGTATGGATGTTAAGCGTGGACAATGAACAAGCAGGCTCAAGAACAGCTGATGGCTGTGGAAATGTGGTTTATGAGGAGAATGCAAAGAATACCATGGACAGACAGAAAAACAAATGACCAAGACCTTAAGAAACAAATGAAAACTGTAATCTGTTTAGAGAAATTAGACGTTGATATTCAACATTATTGGTCACGTTTTGAGGAGAAATAAATTGGAGAACTTGGTCAAAACTGGCGAGATCGAGGAGAAGAGAACGAGGGGAAGGCAAAGAAGTCAATGCCTGGATGGCTTGGACACGTGGCATGGTCGAGACAGGAACACTATGCTGATCCACGACTCTGGTGATCGAGTGAGAAGGCAGAACATGATCGCCCACGCTTATTGGCATGGTACATAACGATGATGATCATTAGGAGCCCATGGAGTATACTTGCCATTCAGCAAGCTGACATCCTAGCTTGTCCATCGCAATTACAGTTAGGCAACAAGTACGCCCGATTCATTAAAATTCTGATCCAGCTTGAAAAAAGTAACAAGTTACAAATACAATTGTAGGGAAAATATTTGTAGCATTGTTCTCAGAAAACTAGGTAATGTGTCTCGTGATTAACCCCATTAATTTACCCTGAATAGGTTTATAGGTAGTTGAAACAACCTATCCAGGCGAACCTTCTGGCCTAGAGAGACAACAGTGGAAGATAAACTCTATGGACCGCTGAATGAACTAAAAAAGACTGTTAGATTCATACAAGAGACAACATTGCAGTTATAAACATATTTCAGGCGAACGAAAGAAGAAGAAGAAGAAACAACCTAGGATATATAACGCCGACAGAGTGCGATAACGCACCAAATATGTCCCGACATTTATGGCATCATCATCTTCAAGCAGTGGATTGTCCTATGCATAATTTTGACCCCCATAAAAGGTTTTCGAAATGTCTCTCTATCACTATTCAGACATTCTACCTCTGTTGTTATCATTTGTCAGTTATCTGTCACACATTAAACCCATGTCTTCTCTTCTAGCTTCCCCGGGATACTTTTCTCCATAATTATCCTTTGGAGAGATTCATGAAGCCGCCTTTACTTCCTCCACTTCCCTTGTCATGCTGGAACTTGTGATATTATACGTCAGACGTTTCTTTTTAACACAGCGTCCATTAACCTGTGCACTGAAACCCCGCCTACCCCTATTACCTGACACAATGGACTCATCGGCCTATATTATCACATCACGTGGACATGAGTTGTCACTTATCATCTGTCACATGGGCCCCTCTGTCTCACCAACTGTCCATTCCTGTCACCTTTGGTCCAAAGTGACCATCACTCTATGTTAAAGCAGCCTTTTTAGGCGGCATCGCTGCTCATCCCTTTACAGGCACAATCTTACAAGTTTTATAAACATGTCTAATCTTCTCTTCAGCCTATGCCATCCAAGAACAGCCTCTCTTCAACGTGTGTTTCACCGAGTCACCCAAAGGTTTATACTGAGATAATGGAGAGATCCAACAACTTCCGGCTAATGAAGAAGTCAGAAAAAACAGATGGTAAAGGATAGGACCGACACTGATAAACCTGTTAATAGTATACTTAAAAATTATTGTTTTCTGGAACCCGCTGGACAAAAGACTTAGAGGGGGACCTAAGAATATACGAAGAAGAGAATGACATTTAGAGACAAATATTGCCGTGATGACATGAAGGGATATAAGGATAGAAGGGCTTGTGGTGAGCTGCTTGAGGGCTTTTGTTCCTCTGTGAAAGAGGAGGAGGAGGAGGAGGAGAAGGAGGAGGAGGAAGAAGAAGAAGAAGAAGAAGAAGAAGAAGAAGAAGAAGAAGAAGAAGAAGAAGAAGAAGAAGAAGAAGAAGAAGAAGAAGAAGAAGAAGAAGAAGCAGCAGCAGCAGCAGCAGCAGCAGCAGCAGAAGAAGAAGAAGAAGAAGAAGAAGAAGAAGAAGAAGAAGAAGAAGAAGAAGAAGAAGGAGAGGAGGAGGAGGGGCAGAAGAAGGAGGAGGAGGAGGAGGAGGAGGAACAGGAGGAAGAGGATTAATGTTAGTATCAGCGTAACTTAGTAATTATCGGAAATAGCATCACGTGAAAGAAGCATGTTCATAGAATGCAGCATTTATACAAGAACCATTCAGTTAGTTGATGATCTGGCATATCGGAAGCTATTATCGGCTGTTAGGCCTATTGTGTGTATTTATTAATGGATGTTATATGGGCAAGTGGATAGGAAGCGTGCAAAGGAGAGAATATACAGGGGCAACATCTGTACAGTGGAGACTCAGAAATGCCTCCAATGCCTAGGTGATACTTGATGATGATGATGATGATGATGAAGATGATGATGAGGAGGAGGAGGAGGAGGATGATGAGGATGAGGATGATGATGATGAGGAGGAGGAGGAGGAGGAGTCAGCAATAGTATGACGTTATAGAACATTGACACATGTGTACATTTTATTCTGTGTCACATTTTTTGAAACATATCATTTCAATTGTCATTGTTTACTATTATCTTTTCTTAACTGCAAAAGTGGAAGATGATGATAATGATGCTGATGACTTTATCAAATGCCCTAAATACGGCATTAGTTTAGTTGTCACTTTTATTATCTATCCCTTTCTAGGGTGATTCTGGTGGACCTCTCATCTGTGATACCCCAGGAGGACAGCCAGCTATCACTGGTATTGTGTCGTTAGGAGTTGGCTGTGGTGTCACTAGCTATCCAGGAATTTACACACGTGTATCCAGCTACAACGACTGGATTACTAGGACTATGGCAAATTTCTAAGCTTTACTCACGTGTGGAAATATGTAGAAGTATAGCAGAAAATAGTGTTAGAAGTAGTTGTTTAATAGAACTGTTATTTGTGTTCAGCTGGAATTTATCAAGCCTTATACCACAAAATATGTGTTTCGTTGAAGTAATAATGCGGTTTAGAAATAAAAGTAAAGGAACGCATAGTTCATGGACCAATAGGATCATGCATGTAGTGTGAAAGACCAGATAAATCATCATGGCATGGGGTGAAAGGTGTGGTAGCGAGTGACCTGTGGATCTGTCCGACAATCAGTTCTCTGGGGAAAGGCCATACGGATATATAATCTAACTGCTACTTGTACCATTAGTATTAGTCCTCTTCGATGGTTGTTGAAGATGAGGACAGAGCGCCTATGGGAATGTCCCGAGTGCTGTGATGGTGGTTGTTGACTCAACCCGGCTCAATAACTCATCTTCTGGAAAATGAAGAAGTGGTCGACCTACACGAGGTGGACATAGAACTTTAAACATCACTTGGGTCTGAGAATGCACGATCTAAGGGAACTGGCGAAAGATCTGATTCTTTCCCGTGGACTGTGATGAGAGTAATGTTCAGCAAAAGACGTACTTCACGATATTGATACCAAGCAGCACAAATGTGCCAAATATGGTTACACAACTAGCTAAAATTTCTGGTCGAAAACAATCCTCCTAGAAACAAACGAAGACGAAGAGGAACATACAGGAAACCCTGGGTTATAACATTAAAGAAGGGGATATCTACAGGCTTTGCTACACTTACATGTGTCGGGACGATACGGGCTTGAGGGAAAACCTTGAGGGAAAACATCCTTTATGGTATCCATCAATGCAACGATGGAGTTATGTGACTATAAGGAGAGGCTACTAAGCAAATAAGTAAAAGTTTAACTTGTTCTTAATTCTCTCTTAAATTAACGTATACTTTTATTATTACACCAAAGTATTAACAGACTGTGAAGCACTAGCAAATACATTAAGGCACAATTTTGGAAAATAAGCACATTTCACGTGATAATAAGCGGATATATGTCATGAATCATTTCCCAATCACTAAAGAAGAAAATAGGAACTTTTAAAATTACAGAGAATCTTATAAATCACAATGGACCAAGAAGAAGAAACTACGGACATTCTATCAGAAGCCAACATCGTAGAAAACCGCATGAAGCTTCGGAAACAAATATTTTGACGATTTTAAACGTCACGGTGGTTTGGAAAAGCGGTGGTGGAAGGCGTGGTTCGTGAAAGAAGAGAGTGGTAGACTAGAATGAACATGGACATAGAACAATGAAAAGACATAGGATATAACCATGCAGGAGGCAGAGGAGCTGGCACATGGTCGAGAATCTTGTTGGCGAGCTATGATGGGAATGAGGTTCTGGAGCCTGACCCGCTGAATGATGGCGATCTATATTATTATACTGACAGTCTTCCACCGACTTCATTTATAACCACACACTTAGTCCGTCGGCTAAGTTAAGTTTGATCATGTTGCAGTTTGCTCCTCCTAAGGAGATGACACTTGTGGAGGACATGTTTCATGGGTTTATGACAACTCCACACGGACGTATATATGTATAGGGCAATTTAATTATGTGATACAAATAGTTGCTGGACCTTCACTGGCTTGTTCTTAGCTTGTGTAAGTATAAATCATGGTATTTATTGCATCAACAATTTTGTGTATAAAGATCATCTGGCTAGTGTTCTAACATAATTGTATTCAGTGAATCGTAAAAGCTTAACACTCGTATCCATGTAAGGCGGAGTATCGGGTATATGGCTCAAGTCCTAATTTTGGTTAGACCAATCGGCACTCAGTGAGTTATGTCGTAAAACACAGCATGCTGGTCGCCTTTACTTCCCAGAACACTTCATTGTTACCCCTGTTAATCTGCATCGACAAAGAAGTCCAGGTAATATATAATACATTCGGGACATAAGTAACACTCATTAATACAGGATATTTAAGAGAATTCTAAACAACCATTGTCCCCTTTTCGGGTATTCATTACTTGTTTTCGTTTTAACATATATGTCGGAACAATAAATTAATGTTGAACCATGCTCCAGAAATCAATATTACTCTTGTAAAATGGTCTTGATGGCCAAACAACTAACTGATAATAATTTGTACTGTTAACAGAAAGAACACCAAGTAAGCATGTTTTAGCACTACACTGTATATCTCGGAAAAATAAAGAAAAGTGAAATACCATATAAAGACCAAATAGCACATAAAGTCTTTTGGATATTAAGTTATCAAGAGTGAAATTGATAGAAATAGATCAAAGAAAGGGTGCTTAATGACACAAGGGAAATATGTAACAATTAGAATGTATACAAGAAATATAATGATACGACCTATTGGAATGAATATAAGATATATAACTACCAGAGCTATGGGAATGTATACAAGAAATAACTATGAGAATTATTGGAATGTATACAAGAAATTTCATGATAAGAACTATTGGAATGAATACAAGAAATTGCATGACAAGAACTGTTGGAATACATACAAGACATTTCATGACAAGAACGATTGGATGGTTTAAATTCGCATACGGGAAGATTTATAAAAATATTTTCCTGGAATCCTACGATTTCCTGGTACCATCTTAGGAATTAAAGGCATTAATTCTTACAACACCCCACAGAATACAGCGAGTACTGCGGACTGTTGTGTTGACATTCCGGCAGCGGCTTCACGCATGTATGCTTGGGCGTGCTGTTGGTTTGTCGGGACTCCTGTTTGTTCAGCTTTTTACATGGGGCAGTGATAAGCAGTTTGTCTGATATTCTTTGGCACAGGAACAAAGCATTATGGGGTGACCTTTTGCTGCGAAGCTGGAACCACTACTAACGACTCTATACCTTATAGGCAGCACTGATTAAGCTCATAACAGCCAAGCGATTATATGGAGCACTGTTTGAACTCGACAACATTCCACAGCTTACAGAGAGCGCTGATTTGCCTCATAACACTCAATAACTAGCAAGGGGCAATTGTTTTCTTCACAACACTCCACAGTTTACCGGACTCTCTGGTATGACTAGCAACAAGCTTTCAGGAAGCGTGGCTGGGGTCATAATAGTCCACAGTTTACTGGTAGCGCTATTTGGGCTGATAACAGTAACAGATGGCATTGATTTGGTTCACAGCACTCCACAACTTACATGAAGCACTATCTTGGCTTTAAAAAAAATTCAACAACTTACAGGAAGTACAGGTTAACTCACAGCATTCCACATCGTATATGGGAGGATTGGATTGGTCTTACAAGACTCCACAGCTGAAAGAGAACATGGGTTAATCTGACTGTACTCTACAACCTACAGATAGCGCTGTTTGGAATAAGAAAACTCCACAGATTACTTGAAGCACTGTTGGCCTCACAAAGTTCTATAATACACAGGGAAGGCTGCCTTCACACCACTCCACAGTTTACATTGACAACACTCCACACATTACAGAGAACATAGTTTAGCTCAAACACTCCATAGTTTATAAGACCACTGATTGGGATAACAAGACTCTACATTTTGTAAGTAACATTGATTCTGGTCACAATACTCTTTAGTTTAACGTGAGCAATTTAAGGGCTCGCAACATACAACATATTACAGGCAGCATTAGCTAGGCTTAACAAACTGCAGTGTATAGTGAGTACTGGTTCGGATCACAAAAATCTACAGCTTATAGGAGCACAAGTTAGGCCTACAGCACTCCACAGCTTACATGAGAACTAGTTTAGCCCACATCACTCCACAACTTACGTAAGCACTAGTTGGGTTCACAACACTCCACAACTTACGTGAGCACTAGTTGGGTTCACAACAC